>JAVSBV010000147.1:5605589-5624892 GCA_033117975.1 Parotocinclus spilosoma | reverse complement strand
AATTTGGAATACGGCTGTAACGTAACAAAATGTGGAAAAAGTGAAGCGCTGTGAATACTTTCCGGATGCACTGTATGATATTCCTAGAGTAATTTCTTATGTATTAAGCAAGAGTGGCAGAGGATCCACAAGAACCGCTGCAACTGCAACAAGACAGTCTGATCCTGCCCATGCCCCATCACTGTCAGTGTGTTTTGGCAGTCTGTGGTGACATAAAACCCTACTTTGTGGCACTCTCGTCCAGTTTGACATTCTTCTGTTCACCCCATAAATGTTACTTGCTACTCAGTCCCGATAACTGATTTTGCATCTCATCTAATCAAACAACTATCTTTGACTTTTTTATTTGCTTTTCCAATTATCTGAAAATTAAATGCTTTTTTTAATCACTTCATATTCATCTTGAAATATCCCTAACAGTGTAGTCCAGTGCTGTGTTTTAAGTCAACTTTATCTAGCCATTGCTACAAGCGCTTTTTAATGAATTATTCTGTGGATATTTCTGTTTGAAATGGGTAACTTTAATGGTATTTACTGATTGTCCCGTGGGCTTAAGTTACCCCCCTCTTTTTATTCATTCATTTTTATTGTATTATTTAATCAGCTAAATAAATAATTCTCAATAAAAAGTAACAACATTGCAGGAAAAGATGGACATACAGTGAACCTGTTCCAGTATCGCTGTATAACTATAATAAACTTTTCTTCTTTTGCCTTCTTAGGTAAAGATCATGTTTGTCACTTTGTAGGCTGTGGTAGAAATGACCGCTTCAACTATGTTGTCATGGAGCTTCAGGTAAAGCTATGCTGGTGTTTTAGCACCTTAAAAGACAAATCTGTTAATTCAGGTAGGTGCATCAGGAGCTGATCTGGATTTTTTTTTAAATTACTGCAGGGTTGTAATTTGGCAGATCTGAGGAGGAGCACGAACCGTGGAACATTCACGATTAGCACTACGCTCAGGCTTGGTCGCCAGATACTGAATGCCATTGAGAGCATCCACTCAGTCGGATTCCTACACCGTGACATCAAACCAGTGAGTCAGCGTAGCTCCTACTGCTGTCCTAGCCTGCTGTTCGTTTAAGATTATATGGTTTAAGGTTGACCCTTTTATAAGATTTAAAAAATAAAAGTAGACGCTCGGGTGGCTCAGTGGTTAAATACACTAAACCACTGCTACAAACACAACGGTGATTGATAGCCATGCCACAGACTGCACGGGAAGCCCGAATTGCTTTTCAGTTTCCTTAAAACATGGTAATTAAATGCTTATTTAATATTTAAGTGACACAAATGATCAGACATTACTTGCACTGTTCTGTTATTAAACTCAACTCCTCCCAGTGAAAAAAGCAATGTGCAAAATCTGTTTGGAAGCCACATATCCAGTAAACACAGAAGCCTGTGCATCTCTGGGAGTCTGTGATGCAAACGTATGTGTATTAATTATTAACTCGCAGTGTTTATTGCACAGTCAAGCTAGACTAATTATCCATGCAAAATAAGTTTGCCAGCTGCTGGTGAAGTGTAGTGATTTACAGCTGTCAGTTGTACAGAAGCATTCGCTAGCCTACTGCCTTCCTTTTTTGGTGGGCAGGCATGCACATGGCTGGACTTGGGGACCCAAAAATACTGGGGTATTAGACATAGGAGATTGTTAGAAATGTACAGTTTATGTAAAATATAATAAAGTGATGTGCAGCATTTTAGCCAGCTTGCTCTTTGTGTTTTAGTCCAACTTTGCTATGGGTCGCTTCCCTTACACTCGTCGCACCTGTTACATGCTGGATTTTGGTTTGGCACGGCAGTTTACTAATTCCAACCAGGAAGTCAGACCGGTAAGTGTCCTTTTTCCCTACTCTCTCTTTGTGTGGTTGTGTGTGTAGTTATTAATTATACATTTTTAATTCTGTGTATGCACTATGTGGTCTGTGCTATCCTCATGATCTGTGTCCTCTTAGCCTCGGCGCGTGGCAGGGTTTAGGGGGACAGTACGGTATGCTTCTGTCAACGCTCACAAGAACAAGGTGTGTACCCATCATTTGCTTTGTCAAATCTCCATTAGTCCTAATTTACACCAACGTATATATTGGAAGCATGCTGTCAGTGAGAGCTAATCAACAACACAGGTGACAAAACAGGACCCAACCATAGACAGGATACCAATCTGTCGCATTGCTTATGCACACCCACAATTACTTGCACTGGGCCATTTTAGATACTACAGGTGGGGTTCTTGTTTTGTATGTGGGAGGAAACCAGGGAATTTGGAGAAAACCCACCCAGGGAGAGGCATTCCAGGACTTAATCTTGAGTCTCTGGAGCTATGAGGCCACAACCACAGTCACTACACCACCATTCTGCCCTAGTACCAGATCACTGACTAACTGTTTGTCACCTGTATATGACGTTACCTCTGCATCAAGTGTGTGCTGCATGTTGGTTATTGTAAGGTTTTATAATTGATATCACAGGAAATGGGCAGACATGATGACCTGTGGTCTCTGTTCTACATGCTGGTGGAGTTCATAGTCGGTCAGCTTCCTTGGAGAAAGATCAAGGACAAGGTGAATGCAACATAGACATAAGTGAGAGAGTCTTGCTTAAGAATTTATGAACCCTTTGCATTTGTTTTACATTCAGCATCAATATGACCCACCATCAAATAAAGAGATTTGTGCTAAACCAGTGAGACAAAAATATATTCTTTGGTCATTTATTTATTGACTCTTTGAGTTGCAAAAATATGTGAAATTCTGTGAGTCCGATGGTTTCAATCACAAACATTTTATTTGAGGATAGGATATTTCTGCATTCCAACATGTAAACCTATCAATACTATGGTAATGGGAATGATGATTGCTTGAACCTGCTTTGCTGCATCTAAAACAGGATGGTTAGACATCATTGTTGGAACAAATAATTCTGAAATTATACAAGCAATTTCTTAATGGAAACATCAAGATATCTGGTAAAGGTCACAAATCGGGGCTAGTTTAGGTCATGTTTAGTCTGAAATAGAAAAAATCTAAAGAATTCACAAACTTTTCAAGCAATGTTTAAAGTACTGTATGTTCAAACATTATACCTGCATTTGCAGTTGACTCTGGTGAATGTATTTACTCGTTAGGAGCAAGTGGGGAAGTTGAAAGAGACGTATGACCATCGCCTCATGCTGAAGCATTTACCCCAGGAATTCAGTGTCTTTCTGGATCACGTCAGCCATTTAGACTACTATACCAAACCAGATTATCAGGTGATGTGTGTTTGTCGTGCGTGAATGTATGTGTATGCTCATAGGAATGTATTTTTATTTGGTTTGTTGTACTGATGAAACTGTTTAGTAAAAACCGAGGAGTTTAGACAAATCAAATCTCAAAATTCAGAGTACGGTTTCTGCTCAATGTGCTTATGCGTGTTTATTATAGCTTTTATTTTTTTTATGTGTATTACACTACATAAACAAAATAAATAATATAGACATCTTGGAATTATTAATGTTAACGTAAAAATTTAATATAAACATAGAGTTTGTATGTTTGTATCTCTAGCTTTTAATGACGGTTTTCGAGAACAGCATTAAAACCTATAACGTTGTGGAAAACGACCCGTACGATTGGGAGAGGACAGGCACAGACGCCTCAATGCATACAGCTGCCAACATGCCTCAGAACAATACACGCCTCACGCCAGCCTATATGGGGTAAGTAGTGTGTATGGTTCAATGAAAAACAAAGCTTTTGTGGTTGGTGTGATTAATGTGATGAACTATACCCAAAAAAGCAGTGTCTTTTGAGCCACTTTATCAATGGATAGTTGCACATATAGTTAAAGAGCACTGTTCTTATGTGATATGAGTGGGCAGGGTGTCTAATGTCTTATGTCTGCACTTCAGTATGGCCAATGCCTCTCTGGTGCTTGGAGACCTCCTGAAGGAGAACACTGATGAAGTCCTGCAGGGTGAGCAGCTCAGTGATGGAGATAACAATGTCAGCCCGGAGCGCCTGCCTGACCTGCCCATCCTCACTCTGAAAAACCAAACCAATGGGTGGGAAGATCTGGATCGCAACAGCAACATTATCCACCTACCTGGAAAAAAGGTACAATCTCCGCCCCATTCACTGAAGTAGAACTGATTATTACTTCTTTCAGAGAAGGACTTGGGTTCATAGTTGTGATCTTAACTGTCTTCTACTTGCAGGGCCTAACGGAGGATGAGCACAGCAACCAGGGTAACCCGAGCCATCACACCGGCCCCAGCTTGGGCTCTCCTGTGCGTTTACGTTCTGAAGTGGTGGCCTCAGATAGAGATGCACCTTTACTGCGGAAACTCCGCAACATGCACAGTTTTGAGCCAAAGCCCAATCCTGAGCGCTTTGTGGAGGCATGGTGAGTTTTAGTATGTTCCAGTGATGTTCCAGTTTATTATCTTTTACCAAAGGCATCCTGAATTCACGCAATTAGCAAAAAAGCAATACTTTGTCTAATGCTTCATCCCTGCTTTTTCGGGTCAGGGTTATGGGGGTGGGGAATGGGGAGTGTTGTCTGATAACACCATTGGTTAACATTACTGTCAGCATCAAAAGCCATTCCAGCGACAGACGCACAAGATTACATCAGTACACAAAGTTGCATCGAGCCCGTTTGTCAGCGTGTCTATGTTGTTTGCTTAGTAAATGTTTGTTTCCGTAAGTGCATTATTGTAAAGAGAGAAGCATGTCCTCTGGGTTTCTTCACCAAATTAGAATAAATCTCTGTATAAACTGAAATAGTAGCTTCATATTGATAGGAAGGAAGGGGAAGATGTAGGTACAGATACCATCTATGTAATTTACGCTGTAATTTACACAGTAAACCCGTTCTGTTCACTCGTACATAATTTAGTTTCTACAGGGTGAGTCAAAAGACACAGGACACCATTTTATGTCAGAAACAAAATGTAAAATGACATATCTGAATACCCAAACAAGCAGGGTGGGGGATTTGATCATTTAGGCTAAGTCCAGAACATGGCCGCCATCTTGAAAGCCACCGTATTGCATTAAGGGCAAGTTGTTTTTTTTAATGGGAAGATGACCATGTAGCATATCAAGGAAGACCAGAATTGTCTCAGATTTGAGATATCTCTTTTGGTCCGACAGTTATCAACACAGAAAGTTTAACATTTTGTTGTTCATCAAAGGTAACTGAAGATGGAATTGACTGTTCTGATGTCGGGAAACACAGCTGCTGCATCATAGCCACACATTTTAACCATCGACACCCAAAAAGATCACCAATTTCCCACAGCTCTGTTGCATCACTCATAGCCAAATTCTGAGAAACTGGTACTGTGGACGACAAGCCATGTAGTGGTTATTTGATGTAGTGGATGAAGTCAGCTACCACCGAAGAAACCTCAACAATGATTTTGGCAGCTTTTGCAAACGCAGCACGCGACATCTCCTGTTTAACTCACCCTGTGTCCTGTGGCTTTTGACTCACCTTGTACTTTTTGCCTTGTCATTCCTTATAGCAAGTTAGGGGTTTGGGTAGAATGGAGTAAGATTCAAATACGTCATACAGTATTGTTTCATGTGCATTCTGTAAGGTTTGACTGGTATACAAGTGAAACATGAAAACCTTTAATGAAACACTTTGTTGTGACTTAAGTTAAAGTGAAAGGCTTTGGGGTGTGTGATTCTAACGTTTTTCTTATGTGTGGTGACAGTACTGAGAAACAGGATAAACAAGGCAATGTGAGTACAGTTCCTGCAAGTTCAGCTCGAATGTGGCATTACGACGAAGAGATCCTTTCAGGAGAGAACTCGCCCAAACCAGCCTCTCCTGGCTCTCTGGAGCTGGGAGATGGAGCAGCCAGTAGCGGCTTTGTTGCACTGAATCTGAGCTCAGGTCTGCAAGATGTGGACCTACAGGACTGGGTGATAGTAGATCACGTCTCCGACCTGCAGGACCTTCAAGAGGCAGCTAGCAGTAGTCCGGGATGTGAGGCTAAGCTCACCAGCAGCCCCTCAGAGCAACCAGAAGAAGAGCAGGTGCAGCCAATGGACGAGTCTCCTGATAAAGAAGGCACCACGGCAAGCTTTCGCCATAACAGAGCGGAGAGGCAGGAGCTTAGCGTAGTGATTGCAGGAGGTCTGCCACCTGTTACCCCCACCAGTCTTGCTGAAGCACTGGCAGAAGGAGCAATCACACAGGTAAGAACACATCAGCACTTGTAGACCAGGGCAAAAAATTTAAGACCCATTAAATGAATATCCTCGGACAGGGGTCTTCCTGCAATTTGCAAGAATAAATGGTACACCAACTCAAACAAGCTCTTGAAAGTGTCCCTACAACACCACTCTGGTCCTTACGGTAACTTAAGACGCTGGTCTAAGTAAACTTAATCTGTTTCCTGCTGCAGTGGTGTTATAGTTAAAGATCAGTAGGCTTGTGGACAGCGCCCAACCTCAGCAAGGTCCCGGAGAACATTACCAGAAGATGACACACTAACACAATGAAGAGGATCAAGTGGTGTGGACAGTGTACATATTAAGAGATTAATAAGGGAAGTGTGGAGCAGCGCTTTCAACACACTGGGGGGGTGGGGTGGTACACTCACCCCTTTAATTTTCAGTTTTGAAGTGTAGCCCCACACCATACACTCTCACACCCACACTCACACACTTACACACACTGATATTACTGTACTCTTTACAGAGGCAATGTCACTTTTATTCACATTATACATACAGTGTATTTCGCAAAGTACCTTTTTAGGGCGGCATATTGGTGCAGTGCTTAGCACTGTCTCTGCTCAGCTCCAGAGTCCCTGGGTTTGGATCCTGACAACAGGCACTATCTCATTGTCGCATTTGTTTAACTAGGCTCTATTTATCTAATTTTAGGACTTGTTTAAAAATGTGATGGTGTTTTAGGTCATATTGAACTGTATAAGATGAATGCATATACATAAAAGGGACATTGATAATTTACAAAGCATTGTTTAACAAAGAAGATGGAAATAAGCTGTGCATGTGTTATAAGATATAAAAGACAGCTGATCATATGAAAAAGATTTTATGATAGTAGAGACTTTCATAATATGAGAACTACTATAAAACTAAAAAACTGCATACTAAAAAAACTAACTAAACTTACTAAACTTAACTAACCAACCAAATATAGATAATGTTTATGCAGAAATCTATGAAGTTCTACTGTTTACAAGCTTTCAAGCACCACCGAATATCACATTATTTTACAATTCTAGAACTTGCATGCTGAATTTCATTTCCTGAAACACCCTCTGCCACCCATTTTTCTTTTGATCCTTTTTTTTTCGCTATCACCATCTTGTCTCACTCCTTTTACCCTCATTCTTCTCACTCCATTCTCACCTGTCCACTCTCAGCTCCCCACCTCTCCTGCCTCTCTGCCAGAGGAGGTGGTGGTCCGGACTCTCCTGCGCTCTCCAAGTCCTCATACCCTCTTAAACACGCTGTCGGACCCTGTGCACCAATGCTCCCCACCCAACCTTCGCCGCAGTCAATCAGCAGAACCTAATAACCAGCATCGCCCTTCCTCCTGCTCTTCCACTCAGCTCCGCACCACTCACAGGAAACTGCCGACCATCCCTCCAGGTGCCACAAACACCAAAATCCCTTCAGTAATACGCATCACGCGTGCCCAGCTGCAGCAGGTGAATACCCCGCTAGTGCATCCCTACCACCCCTCTGTGCAGGCTGACACTTTACCTAACCAAATACAAAGAGAATTTAGAATCTGTATAAATGAGTTTCAGTGGAATGTTGTGAATAAGAGTTTTGAGAGAATAAAAATGTTTATATATCTCACTTGTTATCTTTCTCAGATGAAAGCTCAGCATCCATCCATCCCCTATACCCAGTCAGCAGCTGACAGTGGGCAACAGTGCCCCAAACTGGAGAAGCATGAAAACAGAGAGAAAAGGCCACTGCTGCAGAACCAGAACCTGAAAACCAAAGTCCATTATCAGCACCAGTCTCAGCCATCCAGTGCTAGCATGGAGATTCTGAATAATGACCGAGAGCCCAGCACTGAAACTATACCTAACAGTGCTTGCAGTCTACTGCTGGAGAATGGCCATTCTCGTTCCCCTGCAGATGCTCAGAGGAAACAGCCTTCTGCAGACAGCAAAAGGGACCCTATAGCACCCATACAGAGCCCTTCACTGCAAGAAAATGGTACAGTCCTTGCAGAAATCCCCCATCCTGAACAGGTTTCTCCATCCACGGCTCCATCACGAGATGCAAGTCATCGACCTAGTCGAATCCCTGTCCTGGAGCCATCAAGACAGCTGCAGGATGTGCTACCAGGCTCAGCTAAAGAGAAGCTGCTGCAGAAACGAGGCCAGCGTGTCCCCAGTTCTCCCTGTGCCTCACCCTCACTCTCCTCAGTCCAGCGAGGCCGCCTCTCCTCCACTACTGCCTCTGAGCGTTCGCAGGATGACGAGTCCTTCCCCGGGTCACGCCAGGTTGAAGATGCCCCCTCACTCTCCATTTCCTCGAGTCCGTTGTCACACAAAAGCAAAATCCCCAGACCCGTGAGTCGTTCCCCTACACAGGGGAGACCAGCAGCACAGTTTGTGCCCCGGCCACCTCCTGGCAAACCGTCAAGACGCTCATCTGCAGACGGCAGGTAAAGAAACATTTACATGGGTGTAATACAATTTTTTTTTTTAATTTAATTTATTTTTTTTACATTATTTTTGCAATAACGTTTTTTAATATATTATTCAATATGTTGTTCAATAACATTTTAATATTGTTACCTATTTTAATTATCACAATATTTGATGATGCAAGGTATCTTGGAAAGGTAAAAATTGAATTGATCAGAATTTACAGTTATAACTCTCTTTTCTCTAAGGCTGCGACGTTACCGGATACGGACAGGCAGCACCAGTGACTCGGATCTGCTGATGTGTCTGTCTCAGATGGTGCAAGATGGTTCTAGCCACTCTTCATCCCTTAATTCAGTGCAGCCTGTGGGCACCAGGCTTGTGTGCAACAGTACTGGCAACCAACAGCGCAGTTCCAGCGCTTCCCCTCGCAGCTGTTCCTCACTGCAGCGCTCCATCAGCTCCTCCCCGTCCCGCCATGAGCACCGTATCGGCTATCTGCGCAGCCGCTCACCACCAAGCTTCTCGGGATCACCACCCCTACGCCGTGCCCATTCTCATGCCCAAGAAAGCAGCTGTGGCCACAAAACCCGTGCCAAAGCCCTCACTCGGGAGTCCAAATGCTCCTCTAAGCTGAGCAGATAGTTGCTGAAAGGCACCAATTGAACAGTGGAGGAAGAAATGGATTTGCAGCAGTGGAACCTTGCTTTTGTTCTTGCTTTATAACAAATATATAGTCATTATATTGCATACCACTGAAGTACATACAATCTCAGTCTTTATCCTGCATCTCTACAGTATTATGCTCCTTATTTGTACAGAATGTTCCGGGTTGCTTGGTTTTGAGTTACACAATGAGAACAAAACTTCTCTTAACTTACCTTTAACAGCCCTGTTTATTCTCGACAATTGATAATGATTGTAGTTTTTTTATTGACCCTTTATAGGTTTTTAGGTGAATTGTAGGACTTATTTTGTGCAGCTAGAGCATTGCTATAAAATATCGTCTTTTCTTGGGATGCATGGGTTTGTGGATTTGCATCAAGCTCTGTAAACCTGTACTATAGTATTTATTGAAATGCATTTGGATTTGAATGCGTCTTGCACCTCTTTAATCAGTGCAGTGGCAGGTACACTGACAGATCTCTGACGTAAATACAAATTGTTCATTCCATCATTATCTCTTTTCAGACTGTGCTTACGTTTAAGCTGAGAGTGCAGAAATATTTAAAGAGTGTGGAGACCAGTCGTGGTGTTTCCCAAAAAACGTGACTGCTGAATCTTTAAGTGTGATGCACTTTTGTACGCGCCCAAGTAAATATTACTTTGACTTGTGGTACTTTCACAATAAGATGACCTGTAATATTTTGTGAATGACTGATCTCATAATAGTGCTTTAATGATGTATTAATGACGCGTACTTACCCATGCAACATCCCTATTACTTACTTGTATGCGTATGCACGAAACTGGTAGTTGTTCCACCCAAATGAGGATTAAAAATATTTCCACTAGGGGGCAGATTAGTGCAGACAAACTGTCTATAGAAATGTGACATTTTAAGTGGCACACCATGATCTCAAAGTTGTGATGAGCAGCTGAAGGGTGGCAGAATCAGGAATCGAACATACAACAAAGTAGAGAACTCACAACTAAGTAAGTACAAAAACAGGCCTCTGTAACCCAAAAACAAAACGGAACAGATTTGTAGGTTTGTTTAAAATGTAACTTTTAACCTAGCAAAACAATGTTTATATATGACAGTCAGCCGTGTTGAATTGATCATTTTTTGATCGTCTGCTCATTTACAAACATCAGTACTAAAACAATAGGAACCAGTTGTGGTCACTTTAGAACCATGTTTTATTTTCTTTCTTTATTAGAACACTCTAGGTTGTTTGAAAATGATTTAATTTAACTTTTAAGTTCAATTAAAACCATTGTTACTGAAAACAGGTTTTCAGTTTTATTGTTTAATTTTAATTTAACTCATTACTTGAAAAAAATAATCCAGTATCTATGCCAACTTTGAGTTTTATCAGGGACAAAAAATTGCCCCACCTTTCCTTTTCCTATCAAATGTGTTTTTATGTACTTAAAATTTTTAGCTAAGTCCCTTTCACAGACGCCCTGTCCAGGCAGTGCCCAGTTTGTGCTCTGTGCCAACCCATTACCCTGAATCAGATTAAGTAGGTATGGAAAGCGAGGGAGTGAATCTTGTTCACTGCAGCCTATATTTTGCTAACATGCAGCGCATACATATTTGATCGGCCATTGTCATTTGTACTTGGAACATGATATTTTGGCAGTTTGAAGGCCAAAAACATTCATTTATACATATTAAACAGACATGTAGTTATGTAAAACATCATACAAACATTATTATAAACATTGATTTAAACATGTTTAAATATGCTCATCATGCTGTGCTTAGACCATGTAGCCTGCTGCAACAGCTCGCAGTCCTTGTGAATGTTGCCATCGTAACTAAATAGTTCGAACAGAAAGTTCACGGCAGAAATAAATAAATTATAATAATGTGGCTTTAAGAAAGGTCATTGATTGGATCCTTTGCTTGTTTGGTTTTGTCATTTATAAATGAGTCATGGAGTGTCCATGACTCATAGAGGGTAGGTTTGTATGTAAGAGATGTACAGTCTTTGGAACTAATTTAAAATCTCACTGATGATTTGTCATTCAAGGTCTTTTTATTAGGGGTAGGACTAATTCTACAAGACTTCTTTGTAACAATAGACATTGTTTTAGACCATAAATGAGCAGCCAAAGACAAAATTGGAAAGAAAAAACCACAAGCAGCTGCAATTGGATACCAAAGAACAAGTTCCAATGAGTTCTAAGGAATGCTAGTATACTAAAATAAACCACATTTAGTTTACTGTAACTCCAATTTCTGGAGTTAAGTGGAGTAATTTCTAACTACTCCAATTTCTGGAAGTAATGTGTTGTAAACAATTTGGACCAACCATTTATAATCCAGCTGTGAATTGAGACACAGTTATAGTAGGTTCAGTATGACTTTACTATTAACAGTGTAAAGGCACATTAACAGTGGAAATGTAATGTGTGGTGAATAAAGAAAACACCCGATACACTACGCAGTATCTTGCATACATGTACAAGCTGTTAAAGCTAGCCTAACACACTTACACTGAGCTGTCACGCTTCTGAAAATCCGTAACCAGAGGTTGGTGTGCTCTGAAGTTTATTCTTATAGCAGTGTTCAGAGGGAATGTTTTATATCTACTTTGCACAGCACTGAAAATACAATACATTATTTCAATGCTGTTGGGCGAAATTATTTACAATCATTGGCACCACCGGTAAAGATAAGTTAAAAGTGAAAACTCCAATTTGGTTGCTGCAAGTTGTAATTTCTGCTTCATGCTCTGCTCTGCATGTGCTGTAGAGAAATTATTACAAACATTTAATGTAGCCCAGATATCCTTGTAAGACTGAAACATGCCTTTAAGTAAAGAATTATTAATCATTTTGTCCCTCGGGATTCTTACCAAGTTCATCTTGATAACAAATCTTTATAATTAATGATGTTGGTTGTCCTTAAGTGGATTGTACAGGGTTGTTCTGAGTCGTGTGCTGCTCTGATGTGCATTATTATTAAGGATAGTCTAAGGTTACTATTTAGTATGGTGCATTGGAGGTCTAGTGGTACGATTGTGGCCTTGTCATAGTGCAAAATAACAATAGTAACCTTGTTTTTTCCTGAGTCTAGTGTATAGGTGATTTTATGATATTAGTTATATTCTACATTAGTGCTTGAACATTTGTGTACTCTTTAGAATTTTCTATATTTCTGCATACAATCTGACCTAAAACACCATCATAGTTTCAGTCCTAAAAGTAGAACACACGTATTAAACAAGTGAGATAAAAAAAATTATTATACTTGGGCTTTTATATATTGTTAAAAATGAATATTGCTTGCAGTATTTGGTGTGATCCATCTTAGTCTAATAACTGAATTGAAACATTTCTGTTAACCGTTGATCAGTTTCAACTCTGGTATTTTGGAAAACAGGTGGAATATTGTTCTTATGCTGGAATGCAGCATTTTCCTTTTTCCAGACGTCTTTATTTGTCAATAAAACCAAATGTTGGCTTGTCCACATTATCCACAGAAAATTACAGATAGGTAGCCCCATGCATGCGTTTTAGAGAACAGTGGCTTTCTACTTGCAGCCTAGCCATGCTCAGAATTAATGGTCAGTATTACCCTAATGGTAGACTCATGAACATTCATTAGCAAATGTGAGAGGCCTTTAGCTGTTTAGAAGTGACCTTATGTGCCTTTCTAAACTCGCAAACTCTTACACACCATCCAACCGCATTAGTGATGGTTTGATAAACTTTTCCAACATGGTAAGGTTTACATACTTTGCAGAAATTGACTCGTTTCTTTAATTGGGAATAATGTAGGAAATCGGATGTTTAATTTATGGAGAAATATTGACTAAATTCTAAAGGCTCACAAACTTTCAAGCACCACTGTAGCTGTAGAACTTAATTTAAACCATAATATAAAATACTGATTCATGCAATGCTTATTTTTTAGTTGACTTCAATTTGTGATTATGAAATGTTCTGATTTCAATGTATGTATTTTCATAGGTGCTTCTGTGACACAATTCACAAACCCACCACCATGTTTGCCTGGGTTCAAAGTCCCAGTGTAATGCCAAGTTTTCTATAAACGATATTTGAAAAACAAGTTTTATTGCTTGTAGCTTGATATCTATTAAGTACAGTTTGGCTTATCCTATTACCTATTATATGGTACATGTCCTATTCATTTTTTATATATGGGAAATTATACAGCAGGAATGCGAAATTAAAATGTTACTGTATAGTAGTGAATGACTCTAAAAGGAAAACACTATTGGACATTATTACAATTTTTGATTTTCATTTGTATCATATCAATGCATTGTACAGTGTTGTTTTTTTATTTGAAATTGTTTTGTATTTTATTTTTATAAACTGGTTATAAATAAAACATTTATTCAGCATGCCAGAAAACCCTTTACTCCTGGTGCCACGTGTAGTTTTTCACCATTTAGTTAATATAGTATTGTAGGAGCCGGATAAAAAGGAGACACGGACCAGGATATAACTGTTTAGCTTTCTAAATCCAGACTCTGAACTTTCTGAGCAGGAAAACTGATAACCGTTCACACTAAACTCTTGAACCCTCCTCCTTTGCGGTACCCTGTTCTCCAATCAGAGCCTAGGGCATTCTGGAGTGAAATCCAAATATGTGTCCACCACAGTATGGGAATATTATAGAGTATATAGGTTGGTGAGATGTATCAGGTAACCAGTGGTGAGGAAATAACAGCGGTGGTCTGAGGAAGGTCAAACCTCAACCTGGTGATTCCCTGCAAGGCTCTAGTCCAAATGTGCCTAAAATCTACTCTGGTATTAGTGACAAAAGAAATGTTTAATGCTTGTTGTGGAAGTAATGTGTCACAACACACTGCCTAGTCACAGACTGGTGAGTGCTCAGCCTGTTAACCTCTTTCCTCTTTTCAGAAGTGCTTACAATGGGCATGCGAGTGTCAGAACTTGAGCAATGAAGAATGTTGTTTTGTCATGTTTTCCATCTTGTTTCCATAGTTGGTAGGTAGTTGTGCAAGGATTTCCTTAGAAAACGTCAATATATGAATACATACATTTCATTAAGTACACCTGTACAATGCTTCCTAATGCAAATCAATTTCAGTGCAGTGATGATAATACTACACAAAAATGAGGGGATATTTCATTTTAAATATGAAGTGCAAAAAAGAAGCATTTGATTTCATTTTATTAAACAAGATCACCAGAACAGCGAATGAAAAGTCAAAGAAAGTTGTTTGATTACGCAAATGAGATCTCAGTTGTTGTGATTGAGAAGCAAGTGATATTTTCATGGGGGTGAACAGAAGAATGTCAAACTGGACGAGAGTGCCCCCACATTGACTGTTTAGTAGGGTGTATGGTCACCCAAGACTGCCAAAACACACTGACAGTGATGGGGCATGGACAGGATCAGATTATCAAGCAGTTCTTGTTGGATCCTCTTCTTATTCATTTTAAAATATCCCCTAATTTCTGTGAGCAGTGTATTACTTGAAATTATTTAATATGTGTACAATTTTCTATGTTAGTTTTTTTAAAGTGAGTTTTAAGTTACTTCTGTAACAGATAAAGGATAATGGTAAAAAAAAAAAAAAAAAAAACGGAGTAAGGTTTGTTCAAGATTTCTATCTAATTGGTATAACTGAGTTTTTATTTAAGGTTATATTTCGTGAGTAGTATCTATCTGCTTTACTGTTGACTCAGGCTTACTCAGACTCGGATTCGGTAAAGTTTTGAAACAATGTTTAATTCTAATTAAAATACACTCTACATTACTGCCCCAAGGCCCAAACGTTCACTTTTATTCTGAAATGATTGTTAGTTTCTGAGTTCACAGGAACGTCACACCTACTGCGTTGCCTAGATACCAAATGCGTTGTCAATGTTACAGGAGCAGTGTTTAAGCAAGTATTTAAGTGCAGGTTTAATCATGGACTTGACATTCAATTTAAAGTCTTTTCAGTTTGAGGCTGGACTCAGTGAAAGTGAAAGAGACATGGTGTTTTTGCGGAGCAGATCTTCAGCTTTAACAGTTTGTGGATGCGCACATGCAGTGTTTCTCTGCAGACTGATTTCACTAACAAGGTACATGATAAAGAAACATCATTTCTAGAGTTATGCTCATAACTCCTATAATTACAGAAAAATAACCCAGATCCAGTCACTACCTAAAGATAAATCACCAAACAGCTCAGGGAAATATATACTGTGAAATGTGACAGTAGAAGCATGAAGTGACCAAATTACCATCAAAATCCATAGCAGAAGTGTGAAATAATTTATGGTCAGTTCATAATAGACCAAGTATTCCGGGAGGATCTGTTTAATCAAATCTAACTTTATATACTGTATGTGAATGTAAATGATGACGTGTACGTTTATAGAACAGGGAGCTCCGAACTCGCGATCTGATTGGTTGAGAAGTGTTCAATATAAAACAGTTCTCATTGTTAGAATAGCTGTGTGATATTTATATATTTGCGTCACCATGACGGAGAAGCAGAAACCGGGTAGAAAGCCAGACTTTTTAATGGCTTGTTCCTCGGATGTTCCCACTTAATAATCTACTAAGGAGGGAGGAAAAAAATAAAAATAAATCTTTATTTTTCAGCACTTTTCAGCTTCTCGAGGACTATGTGGAATTAATAAAAGGAAGGAGGAATAAATAAAAATATTTTTTATTGAAAATAAAATGTATTTAACCTACAATTAAAATAAAGTGAATCTGGAAAAAATAATTAAGTGAACAGAAGTAAACCGTTGGCTCTCCATCGGAGGGCGGAAAAAGCAAAAACATTTCTTTACTTAATTAATAAATTTTTATTTTTTTAATTTTAGCCATTGGTGCTGCGGCGGATCCAAGAAATACCCCCCAAAAAATTATAAATTGTTTTGTAATTGTAGATCCTGCACATCTGTAGGTTGCCAATGCTGGCATCCCATCACTGGGCAGAATAAAAAAATGCTGGAATCTGCTGGAGACATTCCTGGCATACTAAGTTCACCTTGGTCAACCACTGAATCACTGACCTTGGTCAACAATCCTTAGTGTTGCCTGTTCCACTGTGCACAAACCCAAGCCCCAGTCTGCATATATATATATAGAATGTTAAGTTTCTAATTGATTATAAACTTTTACTGCTCCATATCTCACCAATCTCTTTTATAATAACAGACCTAGCCGGACTTTCAGATGTTCATCATCCATTACTTTCACTGTTCCCCTATCCCGGTTGACCACCATGGGTTCTAGAGTTTTCAGTTGCTCAGCCCATCGTCTTTGGAACTCTCTTCCTCCTGATATCCACAATATTGACTCACTGGACATTTTCAAATCATGCCTTAAAACTCATCTGTTTGAGACAGCATATAGTCTTTAGCCTGCTCTCTTGATTATATGTCTTTTAATTTGCTCAACTGTTTTAGTAATGTTTTATATTATATAAATATTATATGTAGATGTCTCTTGTTCTGATTTTATTGTATACGGTGACCTTGAGAGTCTTGAAAGGCGCCTATAAATAAAATGTATTATTATTATTATTATTATTATTATTATATATAATCCACCAGCAGTATTAATGCCGATCTCAATTTTTTGAGATATCAAAAAATATCAAATATCAAAATATTTATTTTTACCATGAGTTTTAGGTTATGTTTATGCACAAATATAGAAAATAATCATTCACAAACTTTCAGGCACGACTGTACACAATCAGTAGTTAAACTATGTAACTTGATTTTACATTTTTTCATGATATTTTGTCTTAAGGGAAAAATTAAAGCAAGTGAGCTGCAATTCGTTTTCACTGGGAGTGAATGTTGGCATTCTTGGAGGAGGGCACATTGGCAAACAGCTGGCACTGCTTTTGATGACTCTACCAGATTGCAGATCACATGACATTCACATTTCAACCAAAAGACCTGACACATTGAGTAAGTGTTTAAATATTAGCCATGCCAATATTAGATGCCAAGCCATCTACCCATCAATGCTCCTGCAATCAGACAATATGTATCTGACAATGTATATGTATTTTATAAAAAGAAAAACCAACATGTTTTTCCTGAACAATAAATTCCATGTAATTCACTATACTGGGAAAATTCGAATATCCATGAAATTCACTTAGAATAATATATTATAATAATATTCTAAGCAAAACTTTCCTTCTCCTGTAAGTCCCTCATTGAACGTGCATTGCGCTGTTTACTTTTTATTTACAGGAGAGCTCTGCAAAAGTGGTGTAGAGTGTTATTTTGACAACCCCAGACTGGCAGCTTGGGCAGACTTGCTCTTTCTCTGTGTTCTCCCTGCTCACCTTCCTCAAGTGTGTGCAGAGCTTTACTCTCAACTACCTGCACACTGTGTTGTGTATAGCTTCACCTCAGCAGTGCCAATACGCAGGTATCTCACATGCAGGGGTCTCGTACTTATAAAACCTTACAGTGGAAGAAAAGTCAACACGGTTTTCAACTAATATGAGGTACAGTATAGCACAGACAGAAAAACATCTATCCTTCTAATCAGTCTAGTTTTTTTCTGTTCACAGGCTTCAAAGACTCCTTGGTCACACTTTTGTCATCAAACCTCAGTATGGTTTTGTGGGCTGTGATTCGGTTAAGATGTGGCTACGCCATAAACAAGTGGCAGCAGCTTTAAAAGACGAAGAATTGCTGATGGCATCGTGTCCACTGTCAATGACTAGTAAGAAAAAATCCCAGGAGCATTACAGAATCTGTTTTCAGTCTATTGTTATTCACATATTCAATTATTGAACAGTATGTGTGTACTAAATTGCTGTGCTGATGAAATTAGGTTGTCTTTCAATGGATCAGAGCTGGGTGCCTGCTGTTGTGTATATCCTTCTCAACATGTGTACTTCTGGAGGACTGGGGTCCAGCCAAACCATCCAGCTTCTCAATGAGCTGTTTCAGACCAAGACCTCAGCTGGGATACTCACCAACCAAAGCTTTGTAAACTTCTCCTGTGCATCGGCGCTTAACAACTCTGAGGAGTGAGTAACCTAAATCTACAGCTCATCGGGGGCACATGACAGACTGTGGTAGCCTAGCGGTTAAGGTATTGGACTGTGGACCAGAAAGTCCAGGGTTCAAATCTCACTTTTGCCAAGCTGCCACAGTTGGGTCCTTGAGCAAGGCCCTTAACCCACAACTGCTTGAATTGTAAGACTGTATAAATTTGTAAGTCGCTCTGGATAAGGGCGTCTGCTAAATTTCATAAATGTACATGGATTTTATTTCAGCATTTACCTAAACATGATTGGGGGAACTGCTAGTTAAGAGACTATTGTTATATTGACTATATTAATTGGCTCCAGTCTTCTTCTACATTTTATAAAGATGTGCGTTATGTTAACTGGTGTTTCTAAAGTGTCCTTAGTGTGTGTGTGCCCTACAATGGACTGGCACTCTGCCTGCTGCTGTATACTGGCTTTCCCGTATTTTTATGAACCAAGTCAGTACTTGCAGAGCCACAGTAAAAAACAGTAGTGGAGCATCTACAAAGGGATAAAAACACACCAAGATTTGGTACGAGCAGCTTTTTATTCTGTAAACAACCATTTAGGAAGACATATCTCATGTTCATGGAAACGATGCTGCTGTTTTTTGCGGTCACTGGAATTGCTGGAATTTCCAGTAAAACTACTGGAAATGGATTTATATCAAACATATTCTAAAAACCTGGATGTATAGTGATGAACTGCCAATTTAATATAAGAAATGTCTTTGATTGGCCATGATCATAGTTTCTTACACACTTACTGAAGACCAATTCACAGCTGTTTCATAATGAAGCAGCAGGAACTAAACAACTATGTGACCATAAGAGAATCAAAATAAAAACCATCAGTTTTGCTAGGGAGCAATAATATTGGGCTCTGAAGCATTAGAAACAAATTACAGTGCATCCGGAAAGTATTCACAGCGCTTCACTTTTTCCACATTTTGTTACGTTACAGCCATATTCCAAATTGT
>JAVSBV010000147.1:5576856-5599947 GCA_033117975.1 Parotocinclus spilosoma | reverse complement strand
AACTTTTTTGGAATCCGCTTTGTATATATATATATATATATATATATATATATATGTTAAACTACTGTGACTACATGGTCTATGGATCATAATATAAGGAATGTGCCCAGTTTTGCACATACTTTTTCTTAGGTGTATGCATTAAAATATGCATAAATATGCAACCTTTAAGTTGTTTTTGTTCAGCAAATGTACAGCATCTATCATCAGCCCCATGGGGTTTGCAAAACACTATATCTCCATATAGATCCAACACGTTCGGACATTTCAGGTGAGCAGCTTGACATCTAACGTATGAATGTGTAACCCAATAGAAACATATCCATGGACACACTGCAACACTGCATTATTAATAACCACAGTGTACATGACTTCCATTGTCTTCCCAGCACCGAGTGTAGTTTTACTTTCCGTTCGTTTCTGTTATTGTTAAAGTAACTTCCTACACTTCACATTTACTATATCTTTGGTACATTAGATTGTAACTGGGTTTTACGTCTGTTGTGTTTCGTTCATATAGTTATGATGTTCATATCACATAGTTATATTCATACACTCCATCTGAATCAGAGGTTTACAGCTATGTTCCCCTCTACATTGTGTTATACCCTGTACGAAAAGCAATTTAGAAAGATAACGGTGTTACGTACCACCCACTAAGGCTTTCATTCGCTTCTTTGCCCTTACACGACGACAGGTTAGCTAAAAATTGACATGCATTGGTTTAGATTATACAACTCATAACTTAAAAGTATACAATTCTTATACAATTCATAATGAAAGATACACGTACACTGTGACCAATAGGCTGTGCAAACATTAAACCACAACACATTCGCGGCAATCCGGACACGTTTTAGAAGTAAAAATAAAGCTTAATCTCACTAGTTCCTCTTTATCCGCGCACATGCTGTTCTCCAATGTTACTGGTTTTACTGCTCATACATACATTACGGCTAGTTTGATAAAATGTGTTTTTTATTATTATAAATGAACTGAATTAATACAAAATACGATACTAACGCTCCGTGCCTTTAAGCCACAGCCATCTGTAGAGTAAAATGCAGAAACGAATGAATTGCAATAAACTGTTTTGCAATAAACTGGTTTGATCTGTAAATTCAGAAATTTAAAATTGAACATATTGCTGTAAAAGAAACGTTATTTACATAAAATAAACTATTAGCAGAGCTAACTATTACTACTAATAGTAATCGTTAATATTGTTTTAAGCTAGTGATAATACATTAGTAATAATATAATACGGATTAGATAAACTAAATGAAAAAAAAAAAAACTATTTGAACAGAGATGGCATTAATACTTACCCCTTCCCCTTCTTTCCTCCTTTCTTTGACCTTTTCTTCATCATAATTATTAATAATATCGAATTGCACGAATAATAACCGTGTGTACTAATTCCGCTTCACAGTTCCGCAGCCATGTTGTTTACTGTTGCCAAGGAGACGAAGATCCGTAGAACTTATTTTCCTACCTTTCCTAATTTGCATAT
Organism: Parotocinclus spilosoma; assembly: GCA_033117975.1. Lineage (NCBI taxonomy): Eukaryota > Metazoa > Chordata > Actinopteri > Siluriformes > Loricariidae > Parotocinclus > Parotocinclus spilosoma. The sequence continues at coordinate 5,598,434 of JAVSBV010000147.1, read as the reverse complement.
GATATTTTATAATCTCAAGCTATCTGTTTAGTTCTCGTGTCTTATTAAGTTGAGCTAGTTTAGAAACATAGATTATACAGTATTATACAGTACTATATCCGCTACAGGGGGTCTAAGGATCTAATGCACAACAAGAGATTAGAATCTTCATAGTCTAAGTGAAGTACTAGCTAAAGATAAATAATTAAATAATTTAAAAAGGCTGATAATAAAATATGGCCGTGTGTGTGGTGTGGTGGACCAAAACCTACGGTCATAAGGTAAATGCAATCAATCTTTATAAGTGGGTTCTAGACTAGGAGAGGTCTGTAAGAATGTATCTTCATCCTTTGATACTTACCTCAATATCTAGATCTCAATAAACTTACAAATTTCAGTATTTAGTATTTAGCACATTTTGTAAGATGGTTTACAAAAATGTAAAAGTGAGAACCCAGTAAGATCACAGCAGTCAAGTTTATCCTGAACTGCCGAACAGAACTACAGGACAGGCTACGCAAATTCACTATAAGAACTACATTTCCCATAATGCCCTATCATCTTTCCAAAAGCTTCAGCAGCTATTTCAGTCAGAGGACAATTCTTTTTGTTTTTCGAAATCAGTGCCAAAATTACATATTAGACTAAAAAGGTGTAGGATTCAATAAACTAGTAAAGGTACCAGTTACGGTGCCATTAACTAAAATAATGCAATTAATATACAATTACAATTGATAGTTAATTTGCTCTTCATTTCTTATCCATGGAAGAGTAACACCCACTTTAGTGTTACTTAAATCATTTAATCTATTTAGTGTTTAGGAGGCTTATTTGTTTGTTGGTTTAACTTAACTTCCACTGTATTTCTGCCAAATTCTGAGACCACTGATACGAGTTCCTCTGGATTTGACCAAGCCATTTGAAGTGTTTTAAATTGCATGCATTAAGATTTGTGTAACTATAGACAATTTAAATGTTTCCTTAAAATAAACACTGAGTTTCATTAAAGAATTCAACTGTCCAGCTTGCACTAGAATAGAAGCAGGGTCACACATGACCTCCTAATAAGAACACACCTGGAGAACTGGTCAGAATTAGGGTGATATGCAGCACATAATAAAGGTGAAATAGGCTGCATTCCAAACCAAACAATACTTTACTTAATCCTATGCCAAATTACACATTGGTCTGATAAAACAGCAGTCTTGCAAAGAATATTGTCCGAATTTCAAACCATGATTTGTTAAATATAGACTTGTAAAACTTAACAGGCCAATATCTATTGACTGATTTGACCAGTTTTAGTTTCTCCTTTTTTAGGTTCTTATTATTGCCCATTGTTTGCATTAAAACCCAGATAAGGCAACATAGTTTGCAGAGATATTTTTGAAAGTTTTATTATCAGCCAATCATGTGGGAGCATTGCACATGCATAAAATCATACAGTTATGAGCCAGCAGCTTCTGCTAAATGTTCAGTCAAAGATCTGAACGAGGGGGAGAAATGCGATATCAGTTCATTTCACCGTAGCGTGATTGCTGGTGTGCAATAACAAAATAATCAAACTGAAATTACTTGTTAATGAGAGAGGTCAACAGAGAACAGAGAGGTCCAAAATGGAAGAATGGCTACAGTATCTCAGATAACCACTCTATATAATTACAGTGAGCACAAAAGCATATCAGAAATGGAAAACACATCTAAACTTCTAAACATCAGATTGGTTACAAGAGCAGAGAATCACATCAGGCTCTATTTCTGTCAAGCATGAGCAGAGGGATAAGGCTGCTGTGGGCACAGGCTCAACAAAACTGGAAAGTTTGAAAGCTGGAAAAAGGTAGCCTAGTCTGATGAATATTAATTTCTGCATTTGGTGCTAAAAGCATAAATTCTTGGATCCTTATCCTGGGTCAACAGTCCATCTGAGTCAAGTGGTATAGTGAGGTTGGGAATGTTTAATTGTCACACTTTGTTTACACCAAACAATAATTGCTTGAATGTCACAGCCTGTTTGGTTAATGTTGCTGATCATGTGCATCCCTTCTTAACCACAATTTTAATGGCTACTTTCAGCATGCAACATGTCACAAAGTCTTCTCAATTTGTTTCATGAACATGATAATCAGTTCCATTGTTCTTCAGTGACCTTCCCAGGCACTTCTACCCAGTACAGTGATACCTCGGCTCTTGACCACCTTGGGACTCGTCAAATCCAGTTCTCAATGCATTTTGACAAAAAGAATTTGTCTCAACTCTCACCATTTGCTTTGTACTCCACATGATGGTTTGCTCTTGTATATGACAATGGTGAGTCAGGTGATTCAGATTCACAATACCTATTACTTAGTGAAGAGCCTCGCTCTTTTTCTCGTGTTTTTCTTTATTTTTACATCTACAGTAGTGTATTATTAGTGCATATTCGCCTCCTTGGTTCCAAAAATGGTTAGTATTGATAGCCAACCAAAAGGAAAATGTTAACTGAATCCTCCAGAACACAAGCAGGAGTTAGCACTAGCAGCCATGCTAGCAAGTTCAACAAAAGAATTGATTTGCTTCTACTTTTTACTTTTAATCCATTACTAACTAGTTATTCAATTAATGTGTTTTAAAATAATTTATTATAAAATAATACTATTACTGATTCAACTCCTTTGTTCATGATACTTTTAACTTATTATGGGTTTGTGTAGTGTTCGTAATAAATTGTTTGGTCTGTGTAGGTTCCAGGTGACAAATGCAGTCCATGAGCTGATCTGCAGCCTGAATGGATAATGTATGTAATTGTGCACATTTCTATGTGTGAGGATTTATATTCTAGGTATATATATTGTAGGTATTATAACAACTGACAAATATTGTATTACAACAGAATTATTACTTTGATGCTGTGAAATTGTCTCTGACACTAGTGTGAGCATACAAAACGCCATTTTTGCAATACTTATACTTACAGCAAGTAGGTGTTCAAAGAATAATAATGTAAAAACAAACAGAGATGAGGAACAATAAACAAACAGGCAAGCTGAATCTCACATCGATGACCTGAGGGAAACTCTGCGAATGACAGAATGGGCCAAACTGGAGCTGTAAGAAAGATTACATAAACTGCGGACTAGCCACAGAGGTTAAAACTAAATTGCAGTTGACTTTGCATTCTCCAAAAACCAAGCCCTCTGAAAAACAATGTATACTTAGCGCAGAACTTTGAATCCTTCCAGCAGCACCACCCAAGCTTTTCATGTCAGCGCTCAAGCCGTTCACTGGCCTCCAATCTGCTGGATATCTGTTGAGGTGCTCGTTTCTGACGTAACTTACAGATGTCCAGTGAACATTCCACAAGGAGAAAAAGCCAAAGGATCATTTCAAAATGTTAGGGTAGAGTTACTGTAAGTGTATAGATGCTATAACTGTAACTAAATTTAAAACTAATTGCTATGAGAGATGAAAGCACCCCATCCCCCAGCTCTTTCTGCATATAGAAACGACCTGAAACATTTTCAAGCTTTCATATCACCAAAACTGTAATTACAAGGTTTTGGCCTTGTCAATGGGAATTGTGGGACAGGACACCCACAAATGTGGCGTTCCTGTGGACTGCCTATGTAGTATACTTACAACAGATTTGTAATTTTATAAGAATTAAGGATGAAGAACACTGGAAAGCTCTTTTTGCAGTTTCAAATCAGCGATACAAAAAATGATTTTACTCAAAAATATTGTTCTTTTAAATTATTTCAACAAGAGCTAAAGCATCTGCTATAAAGTTTTTGTGACTTCAGGGATGTGGCTCAGCAGTATTCACGATCTGTAATTTATAGTGTATAATGGATCATTAAGGATCTTATTTACCTACAGTAGTTAGAATGTGCAGTTTCAGCAGCATGGAATCACAAATACAGTTGTGAGTCACAGGGTTTATTCCTGATTTTGCAAAAACCAGCAGATTACACATTGTTTTGCCCAATCACTTTAGATATTTCTTATTGCTTCAGTGTTTAATCTAGTCTATAGTTTTATGCTTGATGGATTACTGGATGTTCACCCTTAAGCAACACATTTTCTTTCCTTCCTTGTGGAAAAAATGTACGTCAGTCCTTAATGCGAAAATAGTTTTGGACCTAACCAAGCGTCATTTCATTCCATTCGCTCTTTCTTTAACTACAATATAATATAGAGCAATTCATTTGTTTCACTATGTAAACACATTTTAAGATTGTGAAAATCCATGGATGTACAGAATGCTTTGTCAGTCATTTCTGCTGTTATGTGTTCACATAATTACACCTGCACTTTACCATAAGCCTTTTCCAGAAAAACTGGGCAAGCATGTGCAAAGAAACTTCATCACCATTTGGTCAAATATCAAAGCATCTAGGCTTACTTTTAATGCTTACATAGTTATCACACCCATGCTGACTACTATATACTAGGATATAATGGTTTTCTGCAAGAAAATAAGTACAATTTGATGTTACTCAGTTGTCAGCCTTTATTCAATCAGCTTATAAGACACAGTGCTTGTGCTGCTATCCGAAGTGCCCAATTGTCAGAAGTCAATACGAGGTCCAGCTCCAGCATGCTTGGCAAACAAGAAAAGACCATAATGGGGTACCACAGAATTTAAAAAAAGTAGTGAAAGAGGAAAGAAAATGTCATATTTTTAGTTGCAAATTACAGTCCTGAAGCAGTTGCTCTGCTGAAGCCCAAGTAGCCCTGGACATGATGGGAGTGTAGATAGTGCCAGGCTCCACCTTTGCCTCCCTATTCTGTCCTCTCCATGGCCCTCCTCTCCACTTAGAATGCTAAAACTCGAGTCCGGGATCCTCCTCAGTCCATTCCAGCTATTCCTGCACCTCAGTTAACTCTCACATCACAGCAGTGATGAGGGATGTTCTGTAGCCGCAGTGTGTGGTGAGCTGCCTTCATATGTTGCAACGAAGAAAACGGAAGGTCGTGGTGACCCAGCTTCTCTGAAGCTGAATTATGTAGAATCACACGAAATGATTTTTAACTGTCCATGTGGCTCCTGCCAAGCAGTGGAATTTCACGTTAACAGGGTGGAGAAAACCCCACAGTTCATGAGGTCTCCATCCGCGGCCGCTTGGGCTTGCTGCACCACATAGTAATGCTTGCATGCAAATCTACAGCTTCTCAATGCAGATGGAGAAATAAGTGATGAGAACTGCAAGGATGGTTAAAACTGTTTTCCAGGCATAACACCCACCTAAAGAGGAGAGCCTAACCACCCATAGTTCTCATACTTTCTTTTTAAGCAAGCCTGTAGATATTTTCTCCTCTAACTTAAAATCCTGCGGTTGCTCCAGTGATGAGTGGGAGTTAAATGGTGTTTCAAATGCGTTTTACAGTTTATGCCAATTAAATGCTTAAACTGCAATCATATCCCAGTGTGCCAGCTACTTCATGAAGTTTTACTAAGCATTTGGTAATCTGTTCTTCAAGAGCAATACAGTGCTTGTAATCCAGAGGTTTATTTCTGAAAATTGTCTCCAGGTTCTCCTTATAATAGCTCTTGAATAGCAGTAATAAATTGAAACATGGACACATTTACCACGATATCAGCTGGTAAATAAAAAAAACACATGTAACCAGAAAGTGCCATAATTACTCACAACTGTGCAACTGTGTCCAGTCTTTGTAGTTAGGCACTCACAGTTCTCATTGAGTTTATACCCACACCATAAGGTCCTACAATAAATTAGCTAATGTCTACATGTTTTTGTTCTCCTTTGTAAACGTGAAAAAAGAAGGGGGGAGAAGGGAAACAGTAAGGGAAACAGTAAGGCAGGATTCTTTAGTAGCTGGTTTTAAATATCTCTGCTGTTTAAGGAAAGGAAGCCGTCTCAGTTAACTGGAAGTTACTTTACAAGTTGAGGCTGAAGTGGCTGTTAAAAGAGATACTGGTTAGATAACAAGTACAACTTCAAGTAGCTAGTAAGGCTGTAAGTCTTAATTAAGAACATCCATAAAAGGGTATTTTAAGAGCAACATTTCTGGTCGCAGTACTCTAACCTGTTTTGAAGTTTTAATATACCCCTTTTTCTGCTTAGGAGCCTTTCTGGCTGCATTTAAGGCATGTCAGATGAGGATGCCGTGGGTTGGTATTACTACTGCCATTTAGAGCCTCTCACAAATAACTGAGAAGAAAGAAATTGTGCTGCTTAGCAGGTAGTCCAAAACTTTTTTTGGATTGGGAGGGGTAGAGCTGGTAGGGGATGGCTCCTGGCGGACTTGAGATAGAGCGTTTCAGGATTGGTGGATGGTTTTGCTTGGCATGGCCCCCTGCCAAGCCCTTGCATCTTTATATACTGTTAACAGAAGGCCATCCAGTCCCGAGTGTGTCTCTGTCCTCACCCACTCTCTCTCTTACACTTCTCTTTCCTTCCTTCTCACCTCATCTGCTGGCCTTTGTCTGCATCTTTCCACTGCCTTCTCCTTCAGCTTCCTTCTCCACCAGATCAAGCAAAAGCATTCTTCTTTCCTCCTTTAAATATCCAAAAGAAACACATCTCCAGTTGCTGACTGTGCTGTTGTGTGGGGGAAAGATAATGTCACAGCAGATGTTGCTCCTGTCAGTGGTGTCCGTGTGGCTTTTGGTTGGGTGCTACCTAGCGGAAGCCACATACTACAACCATCACATGTACAACCGTCATTTGTATCGCCACCGCGCATACCACCACCATGTTAACATGGACAATCAGCTGCCCCCAGAGGTACCGGCAGAGGTGGAGGAAAGACCACCACCACCACGCACTTTTTATGGGATCATGTTTGACGCTGGCAGCACGGGCACCCGCATCCACATCTACAGGTTCATTCAGAAGGCACCAGGTGAGTTCTTTCTCTCTGCTCCAGCAATCTCTCCTTCAACATTATAAAAAGTCCTCTGACGAATGTAACATTTTGTAGACTGCTCTCAGAAACAGGTAAATGTCCTTGTAGATCTTCTAGCCAAAAATTGAATAATCCCTTCTTGAAATGCGTAACTTCTCCAGTTTTCATTTCCCTTCACTCGCAGAAAGCATGAACTCAGAATGATCCTGCAGAGTCCTGCCTCTAAACTCGGCTGACTTCTCTCTCTCTCTCTCTCTCTCTCTCTTTCTCTCTCTCTCTCTCTCTCTCTCTCTCTCTCTCTGTCTCTCTTTCTTTCTTAAACTCTCTAGCAGACCTAGTGGTGTCTCCTTGAAGGGTTTACTGCAGGCTTATTTGCTGTGTGGTGCAAAGACAAACAAACATTGGGGTGGGAAAAGTAAGGGACTTGCAGTTCAGTCGTCTGTTTAAATGAGAAGGTTTAAATTGATAATAATTTTTGGAACGTTGAGACATAGCATCACCCTCAATGATGTAAACATTTCAGTTCAACGAAACTGGTAATTTGTCTGTCTGGGAAAGTCTTTGTGGCCACCATTTGCGATTACAATGACAATTTGCAAAGTAAACAATGGCCAAACATCTAAGCATATGCGCTATAGCCACTTTGTAGGGTTGCACATAACTGTACACAGTGGCTATCAAATGAGCACCTTTTGGGGACAGATGTAACCCAATGTTTCACCCATCATTTGTGTATGTGTTTCTCTGACAGTTGGTCTGCCCTTGCTTGATAATGAAATGTACCATGCAGTGAAGCCTGGACTGTCAGCATATGGTGATAATCCTGAAGTGGTAAGCCGATAGAATTCTTAACGCATTATTAGAGACAATTATTACTGCTTTCCTTTTGCCAGACAGGCAGCATATAATTTGTGTTATTTTCCATGATGGATTATCTAATGATAAAATGATCAGCACAGGAATCTGAATTTCAGACTGTCCAACCAAAGCATCACTTAACTCTGAGACCACACTGTTATTCTCATAGGAACATATGTATTTTTCCAATTTTCTCCTAGCCACGAAATGGGAAAGGCTGATTTGCTTTAATGCAGTAGTGCCACTGCTGGTTTGGGTTTTCTTCAATCTCTTTTAAATATCTGGGCATGATGACAAGAGTCTGTCCCATTCAGTTCTAGTTATTAGAAACATCTTTTGAAAGCTTTTATTCCACTTCAGTATTCATTCATGGTACGTTGGCGAAATTGTCTTTAATTCAGGGTGGGGACACCATCAGACAGCTGCTCAAGGTTGCAAAAAAGACAATCCCCAAGGAGGAGTGGCATCAGACCCCTGTGCTACTCAAAGCCACAGCTGGTCTGCGATTGTTGCCCAAAGAGACAGCCCAAGGTCTGCTGGACCAGGTGAGGATTCTCTATCCATAATGCTTTTTTGATCAATCCTTCTCTCCAGTCAAAGACAGTTTAGGAGTGAAACTGTCCAACAAAGACAGGCTGATGTTAACCACGGGCGACAGAAAGAGAAAGCTGGAATGAGGTAGAAGGAGGCTGCCACTGCATAAAAACAGCTGTTCTGAGGCTGTCTGGAACATTGGGTCCAACTGGCTTTTGAATTATTGTATTTTCTATCAACACAGCAACCACAGATGTGGTTTCAAGTGCCTCAAGTCACAGACAGTCACTGATTTAGTGCATATTCTACAAAACCAGTCTAGCACAAAATATAATGTAACATATATTATAAAGGCACAAATGGGATGTTCATGTTTGTATTGTTTTCATAGGTAAAAGAAGTATTTGATGAATCCCCGTTCTATGTGCCACACAATAGTGTCACCATCATGAATGGCACAAATGAAGGTAAAGCTATAGAATGATATTTTCAGTTACCATTCTTAAGTACACCAAGATGCCTTATTTACAGACAATGATGCAATTTTCAACTATAAAGTCTCCTCACTGCACAAACCTTAATGAACTTAATGAACCAACTTAGTCTAGTCATCCTCCCACATGGAGCTCAGTATTGTTAACTGATTCAGCACATTTCTATTTAGGTTTACACACAAACTTACATGTACAAGTCATTACCTGCTTTTATGAGTTCTGAGTAATATCACATCTCAGACATGTCTAATTACCTGGGCTGGTCCCTAATGGCCAAGACAGCAGGACACTTCCTATGAAATAAGATCTGACCCTAAATAAAGAATTGTGCAGTCCATGTACCTCTGTCTGAGCTCTCTGGCAGAGCATACAACCACTTAGAGCACATGAAATGGTTATGGCAGTGACTCAGCGGTGACCGAACTTCCCAAAGCAGGGTGTAGACTGCCAAAAACAAGATCCCATACCTAGGTAACAATTAATTCAGTTAATAAAGTAAATAATGTACTAGATTATTTCATGTGCTTTGTGGGCAAAAATCATTTTAATTCAGAAGTAGTATTCAACAAATACTACATAAGTTAATAATTTGATATACTGAGATAGTTTCACTTGAAATTAGCACCAAATGTCCAGAAATATGATTTTAAGACTATTTAAATAATCTCATAATGAAAGTGTATTATTCACATATAGACACTTTTTGCTATGTATTTTTGTATTTTTATAAATATATATTTCCTTTTTTGTCTACAGGAGTGCTGGCCTGGGTTACAGTTAATTTCTTGACAGGTTAAGTATTGCTCATGTTTTTGTCTATGGTGTTTTTAATGGTGGCTGGTCGCCTGTGGTTGGATGAGTTGATGTTTTTAGAGTAACAGAACAACACACCCCTCTACTCTGCAATGCCCATGACTCATAGCTTTTTCAACAGTTCTTACTTTGTGGAATCTCGCCAGTATAGATCTAATCAGTGCTAACTAAATAGACTTGTGTTCTTGTCCTCTTTGTTTTAAACTTTGCAACAACTTTGCCTACACTGATAACTTACACTGATGAGTGACTCTGGCTTCTGTGTCATCTCATGATTATGACCACATAACAGTTTTTACCCACATATACCACTGACTCCAGTATTATGTTTTTTTTTGTTGTTTACATAAGTAAAAAGCTCCCAGTAGTTAATGTTACAGTTATTTTGTGTTTCAGGTCACTTGTATGCCAATACCAGAAAAACTGTAGGCATCTTGGATCTGGGTGGAGGTTCAACCCAGATCACATTCCTCCCAAAATCAAAGGTACATATTCAGACAATACATTTATGCTGACACCTTTTATAATGTAGTTTCTCACAAATCCAAAATGTATTTCTCTCTTGCAGAAAACCGTGCAGACTGCTCCTTCTGACTACATTGCACGAATTAACTTGTTCAACAGCACCTACGAGCTTTACACCCACAGGTAGCCATTGAAATGAAAACTCTCTATACACTGCTCACAAAATAAGAGTTCTTTTATTCATTTTTGTTAGCAGTAGATCATTTGTAAATTGTAGATTTTATAAACTATAGAAGTCCCTGAACTTCCTTTCCTTATGTAGCTACCTTGGAAATGGACTCGTTGCAGCCAGACTGGCCACTCTTGGTGCTCTTGGTTCAGAAGGTAAGAACTCTTTTTTGACCTTTTTTAAAGTCACTAAAACATTATAATGGCTAATACACTGCATCCAGTGGTGGCTGGTGGTTTAAAAAAAAAGAGAAGCACATATGTTCACGTATAATCACTTCACAACCAGTGTAGCAACAGTTAGGTGCATTGCCTCATACAAACCATTATATCATACCTTGTTTATTTATCTTTGTAATTTGTATATAAGGCAAACAAATTGTTATCATGGGTTTATTCAGTTTATTTAGACAGTCCTGGTATACTAATTGACAGCTGGTTATGGGCCACTTTCAGAGGTCAACCAATTATATGATAAGTAATGGTTTAAGGCTGGACAGGTAAAAAGCAGTTGTCAAATGAGAAAATATACACCATGTGTACAAACATGGCTCATAATCATGTGTTAAAAGTCATCTGTTCAGATAATGCTGGGCTTTCTTCCTGTCTTTTTAACATATAAATGTTCATGCCACAGACACCCAGAGTTACACAGGTTTTAGTGAGTGTCTGCTAGCTCTATTTCAGACAATAAGAAAGCAGATATTGCTTGCAGACTGCACATTTTGGCATTTGGATTCCATGAATAAACAGTGCCAAATTGCAGTGATATATTCAATCATTTGATTTGTTAAAATATTGAATTGCACCATGACAAATGAATAATATAGACCCTTCGGAAAACGTATTTACAACATTTAAGTCAAAGGCTTCCTGTATAGTCGTAAAGCAATCACCTGTACGATTTTGTGTCCAGATACTGAATGGAAGGTTTTCACAAGCTCCTGTCTACCAAAGAAGTTCAGAGAAGACTGGACCTTTGGCGGCATCACTTACAAAGTCAGCGGTATCCCAGATGGTAAGTGCTTAACAACCTTCTTTCCTTGTTTTTCTAATTTCGACAACAACAAAAATGATTCCGAAACCTCAGGTTTTAGAGGAGCTAACAGTTCTGAAATGCTAAAGGAATTTAGCGTGACTTGAGTAACCCATTACACAAGGCTGAATGAAATTAACTTTAAGACATTAATTTGACAGCGCTTAAGTGAGGGTGTAATTGTGTAATTTAGGAGTCAAACAGCACATTCAGGGTTTTGCCAGTTCCGTGTAATTGTCCACCTCTCAGGCGTTTGAACAACAATAATACAGCAAACATTGTATTTAAGTGAAGAGAAAATTGGTGGTTGAGTCTTCAAATTATATAACACTCCCTTACCACAGCCATGTAGCTGAGAGATACTGGTTTAGTCACACACTTGGTATTTTGCCTGTTTCACAAAGCTTGATTGTGACCACTCCCAATTTCATAATATGGAATAGCCAGTTAACTTGGCAGCACATCTGTGAGTTATTTTGTCAGTGTGTGCCTTATCCTATACTACACCATGCAACTCTCTTGTTTGTGGACACGTCTATTTTAAGGCACTGTAAAATAACTCTGCATTCGTTTTCTTTTCTTCAAAATGTGCTGCCCAGTTACTGCCATATAACTGGTATTAATGTGGACTGGGCCTTGTATGTACAGGTTATGCAGGATATAAGCTGTGCTACAATGAGGTGATGCGCATTGTGAAGGGAGTCATACATCAACCTTATGAAGTCAAGGGAAACAGTGTCTTTTATGCCTTCTCCTACTACTATGACAGAGCTGTAGAGTCTGGCCTCATCGGTAAGTGTTACTCAAAAGTTTTAGACCACAGCAACAGCTGCATGGGGAGAAATTCTGTTAATCCTCTACATATTCTGCCTCTCTTAGATGGCGCCAGAGGTGGTGTTGTGGAGGTCAGAGATTTCAAGAAGAGAGCCAAGGAAGGTAAGACACCAGACTTTGGAAGTTTTCCCTCCCTCCCAAGCACATTCGGGTCAAGCTTTTACCGAACAAACTGTACAAACATAAACTCTCCGTGCCTATTTGCGTTCGAGACTCCCGACAATCACACAAGCTTCACAAAAATCACTGCTTCACCACCACATAAACACACCCTGTCCTTCTCCCACACAAATATCTGACCCAGAGTGTTCGTCCTCTACCCAGGCCTACCTGCTTGGTACGTTGTAGTGCCATGTGAATAATGGCAAATTTATCGTAATGCCCATATGCATGGATTGCTGACATTACACACAAGTCAGCGTTCCAAAAAAAGAGGCTGATGCCACAGAGTGATTTACATCTTCTGGCTCATTTCCCAGATCCCGTCAGTGAATATATATCACCAATGTGCCATAGTTATCATGAAGGATGTTTGTGTCTTATGTAATCCTTTATTTGGGCAGTGAGAACATTGTCGCATGGTCTTGATGAGTAACTTTTGGCACGTGGTAGACCTCCTTCTTGACAGTGATACAGTTGTAGCCAGATAACTAACTGAGACTTAATGTTGGCATTCCAGGCACGACTTGGCCTTTGTGGCTTGACACCTCGTCATGACATGCGCAACATAAGCCATGAAACAATTGCTCTCACACCTCTGTATAATCAGCGTACAGAAAACAATCTAAAAGAATTGTACACGCGTATGCGAAAACATGACATTAACAAATACTTCAGTATGTTACGTAATTTCTTCCAGACCTTCAAACCGTCATTTATATTAGGTCAAAGTCTGGGTTGTGAGTAGTGTTTAAAACGGGAGTTAAACACATTTGCATTACACACTCATTGCTTGCTATTCAACATGAGCTCCTAACAGGTCAATGTTAACTGTTAAAACTATATCCATCTATATCAATCAAGAGAAACTGTATCTAACTAAGGAATAAAAAACGTTTATTATTTTTATGGCTTAAAAATAAGTTCTTTGCTATGAGACACTAGAAACTGCTAATAGCTATGCTAGCTCATTTAGTCATGTCAGATTTGTTTGTGAAGTCTCAATTTACTTCATCATATTCTTAGCAATTCTTTATTAGCTGCCAAATATATTAAAATATATCAGAATGGCCAATGTGTGAGTCAAGTTAGTACATAAATAAAAGGCTAATAGCAGCACAGCTAATTTGTTGCTAATAAGACCACACATTGAAAATCCTTAGAAACAGAATTGCAGAAAGTTCCAAAAAACAAATCCTAAATTTACTGTGCACTCAGCATTATGCTAAATCCATATGGATGAAGTATAAGCATATCCTGCTGTAGCCTCCTGCAATTTGCCAGATCTCTCCCCTCTCTCTCTCTCTCTCTCTCTCTCTCGTGAATGGAGTATAACTGACCTTCTAACGTTTGTTCACACGTATAAACTTTTATTCCCTTGTCACTTCTGCTTAAAAATACAGTATATCAAATATTTACATATCATGGAAGGATGTGCAAATTCATTTACTTAAATAGCTAACTACAAGCCGAGATAAATGTAATTAAATAATATCATCAGATTCAGGCACCCAGGAGGAGTTGCTTTACCTGATAATACACAATCTTATGCCTCTGCTTCCTTGTCTCCCCCCAAAGTTTGCAACAAAATGACCAAATACCGTGCCATCAGCCCCTTCCTGTGCATGGACATGACTTACATCACTGCCCTTCTGAAAGAGGGCTTTGGTTTCAAGGATAACACAGTTCTACAGGTCAGCAATTCACCATCTTACAGTATTTTTTTTTGCACAAGCAGATTTTTAATGTCTACTTATTGTTTCGCAAACTCTTCATCTCCTACAGCTCGCCAAAAAGGTCAACAATGCTGAAACAAGTTGGGCCTTAGGAGCTACCTTCGATTACTTCCACCACCTGAACATTCACTAAGCCTGCAGACTTCTGGGTGCCACTGGGTGAGGAAACACCATGTCAGCGTGAGGAGCCTTGTCTCCGCCTCACACTACTCACCAGCCCTGCACTGCAGTCTCCAATTGTCCCACACTTCTCCTTCCCTACCACGCAGACATCCGGTGAACTGTCCACAAAGAAATCATCCTATTTTTGTAAAGACACAAAGGTTACACTGCTATTCCAACAACAAGCTTCATCCTCAGTTTGCTTATTTTTGTAAATGTATTGGTAAGCATCTACATTTTTCCTGCTTCCGTCTCTCTTGAGGTGCTGTCTGTCTATTTTGGAGGTCTTAGAACTTCTGATGTGTAGCTAGATTTATTGTCACCATTCACAGCTTTTCAAAGACTTTGGCTTGTGCTGTGGTGCAGAACTTGTAGTATGCAGTGGGGTGGAGGATAAACAGCTGCATCAAATCAATAGAGTGATGCTCCCACAAAGATTACTACTTTACTGAACTGATAAGTATCAGTTACTAATTGGCAGAAAAATGAAATGGATGCCATTTAAAAATATTTAATTAAGTTAAATCCCCTTATGCCAGCACTTAACACTTCAGTTATAACTGGTATTGCTACACAGCAGTATAGTGTAGTAGGTGCTTGGGTTTGGGAATAATTCTTATTTTTAGTAATGGGAAAGGTGGACAACAGGTAGAGAGGGACAGAGGTGTAAATCATCTGGTCACTGAATTTGATCAAGTGCATGAATGCTGTTGTATGTACGTGTGTATTTATGTATGTCTGTGTGTATGTTGTTTAAAATGTTGGGCTGGAACATCAAATGCTACAACAAGAATCTCAAGGAATCTCAAGTATTTTGGATATATAGGTACAATTTTGAGAGTCAAGTTGTAAAGCCTTAAATATTTGTTTACTCATAATTACTCAGGTTTCCACAACTACCCGGTCATCCAATGTTGTTAACACACTGTTTGCATTAGCCACAGTACAGGTAAACGCCCCTGCGTAGAACTTAAACTCCTCCACGGGAACAGAAACTTTTGAGGCTTTTGGCTCAATGCACTTAAAATGCTACGTTTCACTTGTGAATAATTGTATAAATATTTATTTCTCATGCATATTTTACCTAAATGCACAAACGTGCAAAACCATTGTATTCTGTTTATGACCAGTTCTGCAAACTACTTTTTACCAAGCATATATGTATATGTACATCAAATATCCCTGTGTATATATGTATGGCTACTAAATCAGTATAAAATAAATAGTTACTATCCCTAATCAGTTAAGACAGAGATATCTGTATAATACAAGAAGTTATTATTTCATGTATTGCATTTAGAATAGCAGACACCTGCAATGCTATAAATATGCTTCATTCCCAGACATTGTTGTAGAAGTGATTATTCTGTACATGTATCATGTCAATAAAAATCTCAACAAACACTGCCCTGACTTCTGAAATGGACTGCAATATGAAAATGTATTGTTACATAGAATTATGAAATTGTGTTATAACTTTTGCACCTAGAAGACTGTAATAAGATAACCTTGCTAGATATTTCTTTAACTTGAGCATTAAGATGTTTAAGAGACGACCTCAAAACAACCTTTCTAAGAAGTAACGCAATGCTGTAATACAGGCCATTGCTTTTTTCAAATCTATAATGGTTTAAATAATTACAGTTAAAGCTTTTTAAACATGTAGTCTACAATTATGTCCATCCCGGATCTCATTTAATGAGCATACAAAGCATAATGTGTTACATGAACACTTACACAGCAGCCTCCTCAGACCCCGTTTATACGGAGAGTATATGTATATGCACATGCACACATTTAGGTATGATTGGTTTTCATACTAACAGTGTAATTTAGACGAAATCATGGGGATGTGTGTTTATTTACTACTACATTATAAGTTCACAAACCTCCAATTTCCTAGCCACACAACCGGGTGACTTGGCCAGTAAGGGGAGTTTGTTAGGATGAGGGTTTGTACCTAAGGGAACTCTAGTCACACTGATTTATGAGGAGTGAATTTATACCGTTCTGTTTTTGGTACAGAATGGATTTACTTACGGTGTTGTTTGGTGCACAATTTCTTTTCTCATGTACTTCTCATTTATAGCCATATTTTGGCCCCATATTTCACATTCACATGGAAAATATCATGATTGGGAGGTAGCACTTATGCCTGGTACAAATGCATTGCTAAACTTATATGAGATTATATAGAAGGTTTTGCATGTTTTCACTATGAGATGTTTACAGCCAGACCAAAGTTATCTCTAGCACAGATGGTTAGACCAAGAAAATGGTACAAAGATTCTGCTCCAGGGTTTGGGCATCCAAAATAAAGAGTTTGGTTTTTTTTCTCCTAATTTTTTGCTCCTGTCTGGAAAAAACAGGCATTGTGTCATTCCTGTGTATGTTTTAATGAATATTTAATTTTTCTATTTTCTATGTGCATAGCAGATTCTGGTAAGTTAAGATATTTCCTTTTAAAATCCCTTGACTACCCCTGTGGAGCTGTACCTGTTATACACTGCACTTGCACCTATTACTTCACTATCTCTTGTTACCACAGGAAGATATCTTAGCTGAAAAGCAGACTGACTTTTCAGGAACTGCAGCAAAAACTGTAGCAACGACAACTGATTAATGGAAACTGCAGTAAATGTTTAATGGAAATATAAACCCTAATATAAAAAGTTATTTCCCCATTATAAGCCATTTCACATATGAGACATAAACGCATCCCAATGATTTACTTTCCACCCGTAGCTTTCTGGTTTTCTGTGACAATGGCTACTTTATATCAATAAATTGATCTGATTAGAACAAATTAAGGAATAGTTTCAAGCAAACGTCTTATACAACCATGGACCTGGTTGCTACTACACACACTTGACACCACCTGAACCAAATAAGTTTATTTTAAAACTCATTAGACCACAGGACATGGTTTCAGTAATCCATGCCCTTAGTCTGCTTGTTTTCAGCGAACTGTTTGAGGGCTTTCTTGTGCATAATTTTTTATAAGAGGCTGCCTTCTGGGATGACAGCCATGGAAACTAATTTGATACAGTGTGGTCTGAGTACTGAGAGGCTGACCTCCCACCCCTTTAACCTCTGCAGCATTACTGAAAGCACTCCTATGTCTATTTTCAAAAGTCAACCTCTGGATATGACCCTGATATGGTGCACTCAACTTCTTTGGTTGACCATGGTGAACCTATCTGGTTAAACTTATGTATGGTCTTAACCACCATGCTGCAACTCACTTTCAGGGTTTGGCAATCTTCTTACAGCATAGGCCATCTTTCTCTAGAGCAACAATTCTTTTTATCAGATCTTCAGAGAGTTACTGGCAATGGGATGCCTTATTGAACTTCCAGTAACAGGTATGAAAGTGTGAGAGCAATACCACCAAATTTAACACACCTGCTCCCCATTCTCACCTAAAACCTTGTAACACTAACAGGTCACATTATACCAGGGAGCAAAAATGGCTAATTGGGCACAATTTGGCCATTATCAATTAGGAGTGTATATCAGTACAGTTTCTAATTGACCAGATAGTGGGTCTAGGAGGACTGTGAAGTTTGGACTTCAATATTTGTACTGGTCTGTCAAACATCAAAAATGGTGAAAGGTGGGACATGGTGGCTTAGCGGTTAAGGTCCTGTACTATAGACACGAAGGTCCAAGATTCGAATCCCATTCCTGCCAAGCTGCCACTATTGGCCCACAATTGCTACGATTGTAAGTTGTAAGTCACTCTGTATAAGGGTGTCTGCTACACAATGGCAATGTAATGTAAATTTAGACAAACGTAGATTTACAAAAGGATTTCTTTTGTCATTATGCAGATGCCGCTACTCAAGAGTATCTTACAGCTGATACAATCTTACAAGCTACAATCAAAGAAATTATGGGTTTAGGATCTTGTTTCAGGGCCCAACATTGGCAGCAACAAGATTGGTGCTTGAACTCTGGGCTTTCTGGTTCATAGTCCAGTATCTTAACCGCTCCACTGTGGCACCACCCACTCATTTATTGCACACTACTTGCCAGGGTAAATCCACATTAAGCAAAAACAAACTATAGGTTAGTCAGAAGTGTAATGAGTGTACTCATCTGTCAAAAGCATCTCAAACAACTATTTTAAGAGCAAAATATTATTTATTAATATAATTATTTTACATTCTCTAGAAAAAGATGCCATGTCAGCTTGGTATAACACCTGTGTTCAAACAGTTCTTCATTTGCTGGCATAGGCAATAATCTGCTCCTGTGGGCACAAGACAGAAATTACATAATTATTTGTTGGGCAACATGAAGTACAGTGCGCATTTGCAAATTAATTAGACTGTCCTTTCCTTTGTTTAATTAAGAGAAATACAACCGCATCGTCTCATTCTGTACACAAGACAGCCTCATTAGAGCTATTTCTGACATCTGCAAAATATAACTCTAATAATAAATCTCTTATTGTAGTGTAGCTACAAAAATATAAAAAAAAAATCTGTTTTTCACATTTTGTTCAATAGCATGTTACTTATAAATGTTGTTATTTAAGTATCACAGAGTTATTAACTGTATTGCATAAGAATAAATAATGACATCTGTGTGCAGCCTTACGGAAACGACCAATCCTAGATTTGTTTTAAATTTCATGTAAATTATTCCAGTAACTAAATAAAACTGAATTAAGCACAAAAACATTGCATTTTCTCAGCTTGTTTTTCAGAATCCAGACTGTGCTGGACTTTTGTTATGGTATTTTTGACCATTTCTGACCATCTTTCAGACAGAATAAACAGATAGCAATTCTGATATCAATAGAAGTAAAAGCAGCTGATGACTTACTGTGATTGCAGACTGAAACAGATTGGTGCACTGACCTGAAGAACAGAAGCATCTCTCACATTTATAAAGGATGGAACTCAAATATGCAGCGACTAAACAGGATTAATAGGTTTTTATGCAAATTACAATTTTATAGCACGTTTTTGGGCAAACATTTGTTTCTATTTTTATTGTTTATAACACAGGTGAGGTATATATAGAATAATAAAAATAGTTAATAACATTGTTTCATGTTAAACATACAGTATGCATGTGCCGAACATTTGGTTGATTCTGCATGTAATTAAACATTTTAGGAATACACATAGAGTACAAGCCCTTAATCCAAAACATTGGGTCTGTTACGAGATGTGGTGGTGTTTTAATTTGGACCCAAGTATGCAGGATAAGCATATCCCACAACGTATAATAAGAATGGGGAAATAATATAAAACAACTGAAAGGGGGTCAAGAGCAGAGCGTCAGACTCCTAACATAATGAAACCGAAAGGATAAAGGAGCGCGCCGAGGTTGCGTCCCAAGTGGGAGCAACGCGCAAAGGACGTCGCGAGAGGACGTCTTTCCAGACACTTTTGAACTCTTTCACCCTGCATACACGTCACCTGTTTTTGTACCTGTTGGCTCTCCATATATATACCCCTCTATTATTCTGGGTCCATGCTTGACCTTGCCTTTGCTCATACTCTTGTGCACTGCCATCGTGGTCATGTTTGGCTTCGCAATAAGTATCTTTTGTTATCTATTGGGTTTAGGATTTGGTTTTTATTTAGTCCAAGTTGCAAACCGTGTTCCCCATCTGTGTCAATTTTTTATTCCCTAGCCCGCTGAATTTTTGTGTCGGATTGCTTCAGGTGCTGCGCCCTTGGTGGGGTTGTCAGGGTGAAGTGCCCTTTCCATCCGTTCTTATACCGTTTCACCCTGCATCCTGCCACAGCATCACACTCTATATACTATATAACCCCTATGTTCCTGTTTACTTCTTAGTCTGGAGTATTGTTACAGGTTGGTTTATTCATGTGCTGGTCACAACGTCGTGGTTCCTTGATTTGTAGCCTTGTTTATCCACATTTGTCCACCTCACCTTCATAGCGTGAATACCAATTATATAAAGTATGATTTTTTTAACCTTTACACTTTAAAGAACTGATTTGTGAAGTCCTTACTGGACAGGGTAGTCCGTCGCATCGGGGTCCCAGGCTGTAACCACACCGATGATGCTCCCTTTGGTCGTGTCCTCGTTCACCTCGATAACGAACTGCGGCCGGCTGAAAACCGGTGGCTCGTCCACGTCCTTCGCCGTCACCTTAACAATGGCCACGTCCGAGAACGGCCCCAGGTGGACAAAGTTGGGGTCCGTATGCGTGTTGCTAACCTCCACTTTGATGGTGTACACCCGTCTGCTCTCGTAATCCAGTTTCTTCAACAAAAAAGGGAAAAGTGACCGAAAATAAACACATTACAGACCGGTCTGGTGAGTGAGTCAAGAAATTGAATTTATTTTCTTTCTTCGGGTCACAGTGCGAGGAAACAGAAATGATTTCTCTCCCATGCCTGTAAAGATCACAAAATCCAATATGCACTGTAGAAATAAGGTAATATACTATGTAATATAGGAGCAACAACAGCGGAGATTCCAACAGTTATGTGCCCGGTACGCAGTTAAATGTAAAAGTGGTCTGCTGAAAAAAATACGGACTAAACAGAGGAAAGAATAGAGTGCTTCATTTTGCCTATAATGAGGACAAAAGATTATTTACAGACTAACAAACTGTCTTGTATGTGACGGACAGCACTACATATTTCCTGTTTTATCAACAACAAGAGCAGTGAGGGAATGAGGGAACTAAGAAGCGTGCAGAAACTGTGAAGCGAGCACGAGGCTGTGTATGAAACTGCAGCTCAAGCTTTAATTGACCATCTGGCAGACAGGGCAGCACAGTGGCTCGGTGCCTCACAATCCCAGGGTGGAGCGGCCTGGGTCCTTTCCGTGTGGAGTCTGCATGTCCTCCCTCTGCGTGGGTTTACTTCAGGTACTCCTGTTTCCTCCCACAGTCCAAAGACATGCGTGCTAGGTTAATTAGTGTCTCTAAAAAGTGGCCCTTTGTGTAAGACTGTGTGCGCGCACGCTATGATGGACCGGCGCGCGTCTAGGGTTGTTCCTGCCCTTGCGCCCAGAGTTGCCGGGTGGGCACCGACCCCGCGTGGATTGATAATGAGATAATGGATGGATAGATAATCCAAAAAAATGTCAAACAAACCATTTGATGTCCGAATTGTTCAAGTGAAGTGGCGTTTGAATTCCGAGATTCCAGTACTACTATAGTTTAAGTTATTAAAACAAAATAAAAGTAATACAGTCCAATCCGGTTAATAGGACCACCGGTTAATGAGACCAGCCGCTTATTCAGACCAAATCCTAAAGTACGGAAATAAATCCTATTATATACGTGTAATGTTATTCGCTTATTTGGACAAAAATTTCGCTTAATGGGACCAAAGAATAAGCGAATAAGAAAAAGAAGCCACAAGTCGCCACTTAGAGCGGATGCAAAGCGGATCAGCGAGATATGGGAGGATTTTTGGGATCCCCGGGAG
>JAVSBV010000147.1:5556833-5567646 GCA_033117975.1 Parotocinclus spilosoma | reverse complement strand
ACACACACACACACACACACACACACACACACACACACACACACACACACACACACACACACACACACAAAATTTATTTTTTATTCTTTGCCAGCTCCAAATTGCACCTATTTAAACTTAATTTTATTATTTCAGGCCTGAAATGCAGATATGGATGTTTTTTAAAATTAAATAAAAGTCAAAAGAAATCTAAGGAAGAGTTTGTATTTGCAATTTCCATACCGTCTCAACTTTCTGATAAGTGGTTGTACAGTATTTACAGTACAAACCTTGTCAGTGAACTGGCAAATAAACACAACAAAATGTTTATTAATCGTAATCAAAGTATAACATTAAATTAATCATAATACTGATTTGAAATCATATCTCCCAGCACTAATTAGAATCGGCTTGCCCATTTACGGCACAAGTTTTATCTCAAAAGCAGTGTATATGTTAACACTACGTTAAAGATAAGAGCTAAGCATCATATCAAGACATCTGTCTACAGCCTTCGTAGGGCACAAGAGCTCAAGCCTGCAAAATCTCTAGGTGTGCACTAACCACTTTGAGCCAAGATTAATAGCTAATGTGTAATTAATTACAAACTTTTCTGAGCATAGTAGTTGACTAACAATGAAAATGGTATATTGTTACATTTTTAACATGTCCATTTAGTTAAAGTTTTAAAGTAAAATTTTGAAGTTTCTTCAGGATTTAATTCAAATGCATAAAAATGAATGGATACGAGTCCTAAGACGAGTTCATCCTGTGAATCAAGGTTCTAAGAACTAAGAGTCAACCATAAAATAGGAAATCTAAAAAGATTCCTTCTCACACAGAAACTGAATAATGTCAAGAGCATACTGTAAAGTTTAGACAGCAGTATCAGCTCGATGAACGGCCAGTTATGTAAAGTAAATGTTTAAATGACCTTAAAACAACAAATTAATTAAGCTTATGATATATTACAGATATGCTATATTGCTATGTTTGAGGTCAGTGTTTTAAGATTGTTGGCTTTTCTGTATGTAATTTATATTTATTTTTACACACAAGAATGAGTTGGGTGTTGAAACCCTTGTTTGCTAAGAGTTTTGTCAACAGATTTGTTACCTAGGTGACAAGCTCTGAACATACAGCCAACAGAATGCAAGTTTTTTTCTTTACAGTTAAAAAAAAAAGCACTCTGTACATGACTATAGTAAAACCACAGTGGTGGGTTTGCACTTTTTCATACATGGTTGGGTGGGAGATTTAAAAATGCAACCAAACCCAGAATTACAAGGATTTTACACATAGGAAAAACCCTGCTGTTGATAACCTGTGTTACTGTGTGTTGCTATGCACTCTGTAAGTGCCAAACAAAAATGGCTATGGTCCAAATTGAGCCTTTTAAAATCACTATTTCTGTTTCAGTGACACAAAAAGGTATAAACCACTTAAGGAAGCTATCTGTTAAAGGGAACCTCCAAACTTTTAAAATATACTTTCTGGTATATGGCATTTCCCAAAGCCATTTTGGTCCGTTTCCTCCAACCACTTGGTCTTAATTGGAGGGTGAAAGGGAACCTTGTTAGGTTTACCTCAGTCCATTGCGATGCCTTCTCTTGTTTAAACATAAACACATTCACAACACAAAAGAGAGAGGTTATGGGGTGCAGAAAAGGTGCAATGAGTAAGGGATGTTACACAGTGGCTTGTTATGTTATATTGCAACTTGCCCAGAAACCACAGGATTTCTTTTCGGTTGGAGAACGGCCACATCTTACGAGGTAAATCTGCATTTCTCATAGATTGCAGGAACCAATGGTTCTTTGCTGCTAACCTCTGCAGTCTCCAAAGCATTTTTACTCTAGCCTCTAGCAGCCCAATAAGTTACCCTAAATAGTAGACATGGAACTATCTGAAATCTACCATGTTGACTTTTGGCAGCACATTAAATTAGATTTTAATAAATAAAGTTAGTTCCAGATTAAACATAGAAAAGGAAGGAATGTGGTTTTGGTTGAATAATATCTGACTGAAAATAAGAAATCTCACCATTCACTGAAGTGAAAACCAAATCCTCATTGTCGCAATTATTGTCACACTTCAAAACTCGTAAACACAATATAGCTTTTATCATTTGTATGCTAATTTTTGTGATGGGGATGATTGATTTTTTTCTGTAGCACATGGCATTAACATGACAAAATGTGAAAAAGTAAAACAATCTGAAGACTTTCTGAATGCACTGAAAAAGCACCCAAATAGAAATGTTTGATTACTGCAAAATTGTTTGATTAGACACAGAGTCTTGCCATGAGAGGGCATAAAAGTGCTTTCCCATGCTGCACTGTAAAGAGTCTCTTATAAGTGTACCTTTTGGGTATTCTACCCCTTGGTGAGAGATATGTGTCATGTGAAGACATTTTGCTTAAGTTGACAGATTATGACAGTCAAGCAGTATGGTCAGCGCATACGACAGTAGCGATACAACTCAGCGATATGTGCAACCCTTTTACTGCTTGTTGCTGTGGTAAATTGCAGGGGTTTTAACTCTCCACCTCCACCTTCACGGCATGATGTTGCCATTACCATGCTTTCAGTATGTATGATGTATTCTGGGTGGTGTGCTTTGTTACTGGTCCAAAAGTTAAATCCTTGGTTCATCCAACTATAAAACCTTTTGTACCATTACATCAGAACTGTAAACATGAAACAGTGTGGCACTTTTTCCACCCTGTTATACAGGCCAACTTTGTAGCTTCCCTGCTCACAATCCTTTTCAGTTTGGTGGCACAGCAAGGTGATGATGGTGCCATATGCTAATCACTTTTTAATAATGGCCCAAACGGTACACCAATGGACAGGTCTCTAAAATCTTTTCATCCATCTCCTAGCTCATGCCCTTACAACATCAGAGCCCTTTTGAAAGCACTTTTCCAATCATTGTGAATTCTTACCACCTTTACCATTCACTGGAGTCACTAAGAAACAGTTAATCTTATTCTCAAGTAATCAAATACACTACAACTGATTTCAGGTAGGTGTCAGATGTCAGGCCTGGAGTGTGATCTGACAGGTGAGATAACAGACGAAAAAGCAAACATTACTTTACTTTTCAGGGTTTAATGCGTCAATCATTTTACCACTTTTAGCCATTGATTCCAATACTTGTGGAGCTGACTACAAATAAACAAAATCTGCATTGTTATTTTGCCTGTATTCTGGTTAAGCAATGTATGTTTGTTTTTTTTTTTTACTTGATGACTCGATGACCACAGAAAAACTAATTGTGTATACTTTTGCTTAAATCTGAAAACAGGACCTTGTTTCAGCGGCTCCAGTTATTCTAATGATACCCTTCGAATACGACTATGTCACGATCTTTTAATTAGGTCCCATGTTGTTCTATTTTAAAGCAGGCACAGTAAGAACATGCTGAACATTTATGTTTGGTCCCATAATACTGACTCATTATTTTGTCATATGGCTCACTGCACTGTTGGACCAGGACAGAAACCTCCACTGTTGGACCCACCCAAAGTAGTAACATGGATTTTTCCTCAACCCCACAGACTGTTCCAAGACCACGGTTCCGCGATATGCAATATTTAATATGGATTCTGCTCATTAATAACAATAACATGCTGACAGCGCTGCTCATATGTAACAACTACTGCATCATATACCAACCTGCATTTTCTGGTATGGTTTGCATCTCAGCTTGACTATATGATCCCAAGCACCAAGACCTGTGATAAATAAAGACAAATGCTGAGTCACTATAGGAGATGTCTATACTATATAGAAATCTATATTACTATAGAAATCTAATCTAATCTGTAATTATACACTTTTTATTCCGATTTTATAATAAATAATAATAATAGATAATACACCCTAGAACCTAGCAAAGTGAACTGAGAATATAGCTACACCCCTACTCTAATTGCATGTGTCCTTCAGCAGTGCCACAATAGCAAGCCACCTAGCTAACATCTAATAAATTACTAATAGCTTGCACTTTTCACAGGTAGACAAGTGCAAATAGTGACGGGATTTAAATTGGAAAATTTACATACAGAATACATTTTACAACATCTACTCTCACAAAACCACACAAAGATTAGGGAATATTTATATGGATGGGTGGATGTAGGAAGCAAAATTTGCTTCAATTAGCACAATAACAAATCCAGCACATTTTTCAAAGTTGCAAGACCATGAAAAAACACCATAACTATCTATTAACAGATCAATTGGAGGTCTAGTACATACTTTATCCACTTTAATTGCCAACGTCAACCTAATCAGAGGTCATATCTGTTACAGCAACTAAAGCAATGAAAGTATGCTATATTATACACTGTATGTTATTTGGGTAAACTTAGAAGACATCTAGCTGGCCTGATAAAATACTAGCTTGGATTTTTCTACAGAAATGTATGTGTTCATTTAAATACGGTGTGTGTGACTGGCTCAAAAATTGAGGAACCTGTAGAAACAAATGCAATTTTGTATCAAGATCTTTTTTTTTGGTGTCCACGTGTACTGCACATGTACTGCATTTTCTCTATAAACACTTTTAATCACAAAATGGTACCAAATTAATAGAAACAACAGACATGCATCCAGATTTCAGCATTACTGATGTGCAGGTCTCTCCCATCCTCTGACCTACTTCCTGCTGGACCTTTCATACACAAGCATAGCTGCAAATAGGCTTAATGACAGCGTCTTCGCTAAGGAGGTTTGCTATGATTGGACCAGATGTACTTTCCTCCTGCTGCGAGCCCTTTCACTGTATAATGTCCCTCAATTAACCAGAGCGCTACCTCTAAATGAACCCTTACATGGCTCATCACAGACTCAGGACGACACACGGCTAGTTATGGTGCAAAACAGAAACACTTAATTAGGGGTGGCTTTTATGGTAAAGACATAATGTCATGAAATCCAAGAACAAAACACAATATAGCGGACTTTATATTTAGTTTTGCGTGGTCTGCTAACAAAGTAAAAGACAATGGACCAAGAAAACCTATATTTTTGAGCTTATGAAAAATAATTACATTTTCTTTTTATAGAAGCAACCAGACTTCTATGCTTCCATGAACAATGGTCAAAAATAATTCGCTATTCTAAAATGGTATAATAATTTTTAATTGTACTGTAATTACTGTACTGAGTCATTAACATGATCTACACTTGCCTTTTTCCATGAAAGACCTGGTCAGTAATCTTAATTCTTAATCAGAATCTAATTCCTTTATCAATAAATATATTTAGCTGATAATATTTGTGCAGTTTTCTGTGGGCTATTTTGCATAAGACCTGCACATTGAAGGAAATGTAAAAATGTCAAGCACAGTTATTTATTAGTCTCGGGCCACGCAGCACAGCATAATGACTAACTACGGCTGGGCGATATGAGTGAAAACATTATCACAATATTTCAGCCGATATCTATAATTTCTAATTACCTATTTTAAAGAAATTGACGGATTAAAGGCTATTAAAGGGGACCTTATTCATCCACATATACAGTTAATATCAACAAAAACACTCATAAATAAGTTTATACAAATAAATAAAAATATGTTAATAATCTCTCCTTGATACACAATAAATGAAGTAAACCAGGTAAACTGACTGAACCACAAGAGCTAGATATGGCTTTATTTGACCTATTTTTAGCTGGTGTTGGAGGTAAGGGCAACACGGGAGACTGATAATGGCTGCCTTTTCTACGGACCCCATGAACTCAGAATGAAATTAAAGAAGCACAGTCCAAAAGCATACAGTGTCTGTCAAACATGCATAGAAGCTTTTTTTAAAGCTGGAGTTTTTGACTACATTGATAAAAAGTCCTTAAGATATCCTTGAAATATGGAACACTATCCTCACTATATAGCACAGTATCATTTTGCAACACCATGCTGTTTTTGCACAACTGTGCATTAACCTGTTAAATGATTTTGTGTCAGTAGTAGCACCTTTCATTATTAATGGATATGGGCACACTTTTGGGCTTTGTTCATATAACTTGGCACATTTGTGGTTTCCTGGTCGATTGCTTTTAAAGCGTTAAAGGGAAACTATCAATGTTCTATCGAAAAATGTTTTTATTGCTTTTGTTGTGTCACATCGTTATTGTTTTACGCCTACGCATATGCATGACCAGCCAAAAATATTTCTATTAACAGACAATACTACAGAGAGACAATACTACATTTACTAAATTACATAAGTAATGTCAAGTACATTTTCCATAAGTAATACAATTACTAAACATTCTAAAGAATTCACTCTTCTATTAGTAGGCACAATCAGCGAGTACAAACAGCATGCAGTCAACAACGTAATGCTGACAAATGAATGCCTCAGACCTGCATCAAGTGTTTATACACCAGCAATTTGCTATAGGCAAGATTTAAAGTACATTATTGCTGCTCTCATTTTATTTTATTTTAACCACATCTTACATCAGGAAAAATGGGACAAAATATTATTATTTCAGAGGGACAAATTGCTGCCATTTTTAGTTTTGTAACAATTTCCTGAAATAATAAATATATTATGAAAAACAATAAAAATATGTTTTTGTTTGTACATATGAAAAAAACTGTGTCAACACCTAACAGTATGATCTAAACGGCTACCTTGGCTTGGTATAAATAGCTATTCCACAAATCTCCTTTTTGAAAGGCACTGCTGATAAAGAAATTAAACAAATGAAACAAATTAGGATACCAAACAGTGAGCTTAGCAATTATGACTAAGAAATGTTCACCAGACATGACATACAGCATGACATGATACATCTCCTTGTGGCATGCTGTTAGTCCACCAGACAGGAAGATTCTGGCACTCCTAATCTTTAAAGTAGTCGTCCTACTCTCTCAGGCACTTACTAACTCATACACACAAAAGCACATGGCAGGTGAACTAATGTGTAATGTACCACTGAGGAGAGTTGCTGAGCCAGGGCTGATCGAGCTGACTCGTGTGCTGTAAACGTCCGTTACTTTGTCCATCTCTTTCTTGGGACCAGCTTCCAGGAGAAGTATCTTTCTACCCTGTAAATTCGGCTCAAAGCCTGAAGGGAAAAACATTTAGACAACATTTAAGAATTGATCATTGATATTTAATATTCAATTGTATCACCTCCAGCTTTGATTCCAGCATGCACTTGCAGTGGCTTTGCTTTAACAACGTTAGGCAATTTCATAACCTTTGTGTCCATCCACAAGCGCATTTATTTTTGGACAAGATCTGGTACTTGATGGCGGAAGAATGGAACTAATACATTAAGGTATCTGGCAGATCCGAAAAACATTAAATGGGATTAAGGTCAGGGGCAAGTCGTGTGTGAAAGTGATTCCTCACACTCCCAGAACAACAGCGTCACAATTTGAGCCACTCACTGCAATCCTGAAATCTGGCCATTTATTCAGGGAGGAATAACAATCCATCCTGGTCATTCAGTATATTGAGACTTGACCAACTGATGCAACTCCAAGTTTATACAATGGTACTACACATGAAAGCTGCATCACTTCACAAAATTCACTTTTTACCCTGATGCGGAATAGTATAAAAACCTGGACTCATCAGACCACATGACCATGTTTGAGAGGCCAAACTCCCCAGCAAATTAAAGTCTTTTATTCTGCTTACTCACTGTGGTTGTCTTATGGGCGCACAGCTGTTTACTCCCAATTCGGTGAGCTCACATCACGTGGAAACATTCTTTCATTATTAAATACAGCCAGAAATTCCTCATAATTTGACTTTACCAAGCATTTAAGGGCTCTCTGATCATGGCCATTTAATAACTTTTACGACCACATTTATTCCATGAAACTGATGGTTCACCACTATCCTTTCAGATTTGAATAATACCTTGTATGGTTAATAACCCAGTTCTAGCCAACTCGGCAGTCTTGGTTTTCTTTGGATGGTCTACATACAGCAATACAAAATGAACACAATAACACCTTTTCCAAAACCATGGGACACATTTTCAAACATGGTTGTCTAGGGAATGAGAAGCTAGTCACTGCATCAGCTTATTGTTTAGGATTTTTGGCCACTCAGTTTATACACAGATGCAATAATTTCCAATCATTTTTTGGATTAAATCATTCATTTGTTTGGCCATTCCAGCCTTTATGGTTAGCTGTATTTCATGAGAGTTATTTATCTTTAAAGTTCCAGTCTCTAGATCAGTTTGCAGTACTTGCTCTGGTGTAAAATGCTTAAAGATGAATTACTGAAATTCTTTTTCAAATGAATCTAAATATAAAGCAAAACATTTAAAAAAATGCATGGCATGGACTTGAACCCACAACCTTCAGGTCGCTAGTCCAGAAACGTAACTGCTGCCCTAACACTAATGTACTAATGGCGGCAGATCAGTGGTTTGTACTTCAACAATTACTACAACACATCTGTTTCTCTACATACTATGTTATTCCCCTTTGTTCTCTAATAGCCAGGACTCCCACATGACCCCCAATATTTGGTGGTGTGTTAGTGTGTGTTGTGCTGGTATGAGTAGATCAGACACATTCAGTTTTCTGTGTGAACAGACATCTACCTCATAGCTCCACCATGTAAATGTAAAATCCAGAAACAGTAAGTCATCTGTTGTGGAACAGTTGGTAACAGCTGGTTGAAGTTTTATTTACCGAATATATAACGAAATCTTGGTTCTATGTAGTGACCAATCAGAACATGGAGGGGTGTGGTTATAAAAATTATAATATTTGGCTGCTGCAAAAAAAAAAACACTAGATGATTCAAAAGCAAGCAGTTCAGATATCCCTCAAATGGATGGGAAAATTAAATAAAGAGGTAAGTGCAGCCGTAACAGCAAGTTCAATTGTTGCTGCTTACTGTATCCCTTTAACAGTGACATTTTTGGACAGCTGTCTGTATCTGTTTGGGATCTTTGTATAAACTCTGCAAAATGAAGGAATGTTGACAAACCTAACATTCTTGTGCGAGGATGGTGGGAGTGCTGAGTGTGTTATTTAGCTAGAATGGTTGTCAGTTTGCATGAATGAATTGCAGTTTTTAGTCAGTGTGCATGTTGATTGTCTCCACGTTTGCACACCGGGACCCCAGAGTATGCTTTCACTGAAACCACAATTACAAGTTGGACATGTGAGAGCAGTCATTCAGCGCCTAACTAAACACTTCCATCAAACTAAATGAACGCTTGGCCTTCATGTGGAGAAAGGATGGGGCCAGAGAAGGTGGGGGGGGGGGGGGTTAAATGAACGTTATCACATGGCATTCGGAACGCTCTGTATTTAGGCAAGCCGTTGGATGCGTCACTCACCAGAGCAAATGGATGTTTTGACGCTGGTCTTTGCAAGACTCACCTAGCGAGCATGCCATGGCAGTTCCCACCATTCCTCCTCCTGATACAATGATGTCGTACACCTCGTTCTCCAGCCTGCACGAATCCTCTGCATGTTCACAGAAAAGTCTGCTCACCGTTCTGCTTCCCTTTACACCCCTACCCCTAAAACACTGCCGCCGCACTCCAGCTGCAGCGTGTTTTACCTTCGTGAAAGCAAACATCTCGAGAAGAGACGTAGTCTTGTTCATACACTGAAAACAAAACTCGTCTTCTGCTTGCTTTATTACCAACAACGACAACTTTCCGTCAACCAGCCATGTTGATCCAGCCACACAGGGCTTTGTCCAATATACCACTACCTTCCCTACTCCCTATTTCCTTACGCTAAGTGTGTTAAAGATGCGCTGCATGTCCTACAACGCATTTTTATCTTCCCTCAATTAATTGTTACTATTTGAACGCTAAAATATATTTCCAATATTATTTAAACGCTAAATACTTAGTTCAACTAGTGCACTACTTAGTGAGTACGGCGTGATATCAGACGTCCCACCGCTTCCTGTTTTTGCACCAATAAGAATCAACCTTCGTTCAAGGACAATTTCGCAATGGACATATTACAACTCCATAACTAAAACAACACATTATACGAACTTCAATCAAAAACAACCCTGTTACATTTAATACGGGTCTCATGTTATTCAAAACAATGACAGACACATAACAGCACCTAGCAACATAGTGCCGCAGCCAAGGATTCTGTCCCAAATAACTTCTTCTTTACTGCTCCCTAATTGCTTGTTTGTGTTTGTTGTTCTTTGTCTCCGGTCACGCACCGTTTAGACTACGTAGTGTGTTACTATATGCAAAGTATTATCCTTATATACTACGTTTAACTGGTTTGTAAAGTCATTTCTAAAGTTACAAGACTCATACTTGATCGAAGTAGTGCACTATATAGTGCGTGTGATGTACAGTAGTTGCGGACTTACAGCCTCCTAGTTTTGAGCCAATGGAAATCAAACTTTGTTCAGGGTGAGTTCCACTATTAACACAATTGCATCCCCCTTATTCAGTAACACATACGAAGATTAAGAACAACAACAATGAGAGAACGTTCACCATGAAGGAGGGGAAGCTCAATTCCTACATCATAAAATGTGTCGGTTTATTTATACGTAAATTCTACCCTCCGTTCCTTTTCAAGAAAAAGTCTTACCCTGTCATACCAACAAGGCTTTTTTTTTCCAGAGACTTGACTAGTGTCCTCTCAACTCAGAACAGAATGAAAATGTAAAAAAATTAAATTAAACTCTCCCACGGATGTTTATACCAAAAGATCGCTGATTCGCTCATTTTGCTGTCAATCAAAAAAGGATTTAGCCTCAGACAGATTATCCAATCATCATGCAGAAGCTGAGCGTCCAGGCCAGCCGAGGCCAGCCCACTGCCCCATAGACCCCCAGAGACGCT
>JAVSBV010000147.1:5546668-5556733 GCA_033117975.1 Parotocinclus spilosoma | reverse complement strand
TATTTCCCCATTCTTATTATACGGCGTGGGGATATATTTATCCCGCATTCTGGGTCCGATCCCAAACACCACCACTGGTCGTAACACAAATGACATTAGAGTGTTACAGTAGCTTGGGCAACACTTGGACACAAGTCTGAGAGCACTACATATAGACCGGTCAAATGTAAGCATAGTAGATTTTTTGCCACCATGCAGTGTTGCAGGGTCTGGACATTAACTGAAATAATATGACACCAGAACCTTAATATATGATGTGCTTGTTGAACATTGCATTTGTAAACTATTGGCTTTTATTTGAACTTGCTGCTATAATTGTCTCGACTGTTCTCTGAAGATTTTCCACTAGATTTTGGGACATGACCTCAGAGATGTGTTTTCATTCAGTCACTTTATGAGGTTCAACTCTGATTTCGGGTAATAAAAAAGTACTTGCAGTTAGCATCTTAAAAGATGGAGCTGAGGTCAGGGTTCTCTTCAAATTGACTGAGAATCCGGCCATACTCACACCAGGTTGCCTTGGACCATGTTAGAGCATGATTGTTCCAGTTCCTATCCCCCCTGCATTTATAGTGCTCCTAAACCTTCTTAAAGATTGCTCTTAAACGGTCAGAGTATGCTGATGTCATCACAATGCTACTTCTGACAAGCTTGCACAGCGCTATTGACTTTATAACTGTACTCGTGTTTTCGGAGTCGTTTTTGGTGCTGTGACTCACATACACGCATACTTTTATTAATTATACAAAGCCGCAATTTTAAGCTACTTGTGCACATTACAAAGTGGAGGCAGCTAATGCTGTGTGATGCTCAGGCATGGTTAATGATCACACTACATGCATACTGCGCCTAAGTCTGACTGAACCATGTCTAAAATGAACTACACATTGGTGTCAAATACGCTTAGGCACGTTTTTCCCCACACTAAACTTACCCAGGAAATGTGTTGTACTGAAACAGTACCAGACATTTACCCACAATTCTGGAATGTCATTGTATGCTGTAGCATTACTATTTCCATTTATAGCAACAATGAACCAAATAAAACCTTGGAAAGCATTTCCAGATCATTCTCCACCACAAAGGTTTTAAATACTTTCAGTTGTACTCCAATGGTATATCTCTTATTCAGCCATATTGTGAGTGCTTTCATATCCTAATAACAGCATTTACAGTTTAAAGTGGCAGCACTCTATAGCCTGACTTGTTGGAAAGAAGGCATCTTGGTGCCATTCTGAACTCTCCAGTTCAAACCAGTGTTTTACCAAAACCTTCATGCTTGGTTTCATTTGCTTTTTGGCAATGTGTGGCTAAAATAAATAATCAATAGGGGTGCCTACAGACAATGTGCCATGTAGTGCAGGTTAAGCAGTTACTGCACAAACACACACAGTGTAAAAACGCTACTGGGATAATAATGATAGCTTTAACATGAAAAGACTATATTACGCAAAGACAAGGGTTAATGTTAAAGCTCGGCTGGTTAATAATAATAATAATAATAATAATAATAATAATAATAATAAAGCACAACAATCTGCCATTGCAAAAATACACATTTTTACAGAAAATAGCAGGTAGAAAATACACCAACAGCCTTACACTGTAGCACTAACAGCAAGAACTATCAACAGATCCAAATATATTCCTTCCCATGTTCAATTTCACTCATTCAGAAATTCTCTGGCCTCAGACCTTGGGACCAAACATAGAAGGACACAGAGTGAGGACATGACCTAAGAAATCAGTGGAGCCAAGGAAACACTCCTCCAAAGCACAGGCTCCAGTTTTTCCATACTTCCGTTAGCAAGGGCGCCAGAAGCCATCAGCCTCAACACAAAACCAAGAAAAACAGAAGAGAAGAGAAGAAGACAGAAGGCTATACACAGAGAGGCTGGGTGGCCACACACTGTGCCAGATCCACTTCTGAAATGGGAATGCAGCATTGCGCCACTGTACCAGCCTTGTGTTAAGGTAAGGTGAGGCAAGGGGCTTTTGTTTTACTGGTAAAGCAGAGTGGGTGTCACTGGTAGTTTACTGGACTGTCCATCAAAGAGCTGGAGCAGCAAGGGCCAGATGTGTCCTCCAGATCTGTCTCCACTGTCTCCTCCATGTCCTTCCCCGATGCATCCTCCTCCTCCTCATGCTCTGAGGCATGGCTGTTCCTCATAGTGCCATAGCTCTGGTGGGCAGGAGAGGGCATGGGCGTCAGACCCAGCTCTGGTTCCAACAGGACTGATGCTATAAAAAGCTGAGCAGAACAAAAAAATGTATACTGTATTCAAAATATGAACACATATATATAAATGTGACCTATTATGCAGCAAAACTATTCAGGATATGACTAGTTCTCTTTTGAGAACGTGATAGAGGTATGTATGTGGACCGAATTGAACAGACATTCTAATCACTTTTCTTATGCACTATGCATGAGGGCATGAGGGCACAGAGGCCACAAGAAGAGAGAAACTGAAGAGATTAAATTCAATGAATAATAAGCAGGTACATTGGCAGTGATTGTGGACGATGCAGTGCTTCTCTCTGTGTCACTGTAGGTTCCTTCTGTCGTCTGATCAGACATCTGAAAAATACAAATAATGACTGAAAGCATGAAGGATTTGTAACATGGGGCTATTTTCAGCATTTCAGCATTCCTTTAGACAGTAAAAAGAGAGTTTTATTAAATACAGCAAATTTGCTTAAAAATGTAACAGCTCAATTGTGGCAATTTTGATAAAATATTGGGAAAAGTTCAAGTTCAAGTTCAAGTAGTTGGGAAGGCTTAAAGTCTTTTGATCTATTTCCCACTCCGTTTTGTTTCACCTCAACACCCAACTCTTGCTGATATGACAAAAAAATTAATTAAGTATTTAAAAATACTGGGAGAAAGGATTCATTATGAATTATGATCTGTTTAGAGAACCACAATCGTCCATAAAAAGTTTTCATATAAAACACTTTTAAAATTGTCAGTGATATCTAAAAATATCTGATAATGCTAAACAGCAGCTAGGACAGCTTATATTTACCTGCTCTAACTATAAGCTATGGGATCTCTCAAAAACTAATTATCTACCCCAACAAAAGCTGAGTAACTGGCAGATCTGTACATGATTGACACGATTTTAACCAGTTAGATATTGTTGTACATGATTTAATGCAGTTGCTCTGTAAAATGTATTTTAATTTTCCATACGAACTACAATGCTTACAAAAATGAATGAGATCTCCCCTATTTTTTGTGAGCAGAGTAGTATATGTTCCTGTATCACACACACATCTAAGGATTCTTATCATAGTGGTTAAAAAAGACTTACTGACATCTTTATTAGGTACACTACCTTGTTTGTACAGTCAATTCCTTTTATCATAAAGAAGCACTTAGTAGTTCTGCTATTACTGACTGTGATTTATCTCTTCCTCTACATACATGGTCAGGACTATCACATATGTGGTAGTGATGTGACAGTGTGGTTTGTGCTGGTACGAGTGGATCAGAAACACCAGTGCTGCTAGAGGTTTTAAAAACTGTATTAACTCATTCTGCACACTACTAGACACATCTAACATATTGCTAGACCTTGCAGATGTAAAGTCAGAGACAGGAGCTCATCTGTTTTGTACAGTTTGTGTTAGTCATCCTCTAATCCTTCACCAGTGCTCACAGGATGCTGCCTATGGGATGCTGGTTGATGGACTAGTTTCAGTCCAGTGTGTCTGATCTATTCATACCAGTAGAACACACACTAATACACCACCACCACATCAGTGTCACTGCAGTGCTGAGAATGATCCACCACCCAAACAGTACCTGATCTGTGATGGTCCTCTGAGCTTTAAAGAGCAGAGTAAAGGGGACCAACCAGAGGACTAACAAAATATGTAGAAAAACAGATGTGGACTACAATCTGTAATTGTAGAACTACAAAGTGCTTCTATGTATATGATAAACTGAATTGACAAAATGGACAATGAGTGAAGAAACAGAGGTGTACTTGATTTGCAAGTGTATATTAGTTATATTAGTGTGTACCTACATGCTGGTATAGGCTAACTCTGCATGCTATGTAGGTAAAACCCAACTTTAAAAGAGATTGACAATAGGAAGACTGCTTGGCTTACCTGATAGCTTGTTAGTCTGCCATGCTGTAGGTTATTCAGACAGAAGATGAAGAAGGAAAAGAAGATACATAAGAGCAGAGAGATGAATGTGAACAGGGTAATGGGTTGGACTGGACCTGAAAACACAAGAAATACACCAGCTGTAAAACAAACTTACTATAAAAATATTTGTCCCCATATTTTTGCCTCTGCTTATCCTGATCAGGGTTACTGGAAGTCTGGAGACTGTACTGGAATTCACATGGTGTCTGTCCATCACAGGGCTTGGTCAGACATAGGAAATTATGGTATTATAAGAGAACAGCATGGTAAACTTTGAATTTCTAATTGCTTGGTAGGTTAACATGCTATACTGGTGCTTGGCGCCGACGAGCAGAACGTTGTTGTTTACTCTGTCTCGGTAATGTGAGGCCTTTAACAGGTGGTTGCATTATTGATTGTGTACAGTACATACCTCCTTGTGGACATACTGAGCTATTTTCTACCCAGGATGTGTGGTATTAAGAATAAAAGCACTGTGTCCCACCACTTCCTTCTCCACCTTTAAACCGTAACTAGTCATGTCTCACCACTCAAAGTCAGTCCTCGTGTGCCTGAAGTTCTACTTTACAAGATAAATTGTATGTATTAACACTTTGTCATGTGTACAAATTGCTGTAGGAATTATTGATACATATGTAAACTAGCTTATTAGTAGTAAGCCAGATCCAATATTGGTGCCTTAGGATAACTGTGCTGAACTTGCACATTTTTGGATCTGTAAACCCACTCTTGGACTAGAACTGGTTAATTTTTAGGGGACTTATTGTGCTAAACATAATTTGGAAAAAAGCAAAGCAAAGCATCCTGATTTAACTCATACTTATCCTGGTCATGGTCAAAGGGGAGGGTCGAGAGCCAAACCCAGAGCACAGGCAGAGTACACAGGCATTGCAGAGTTTTATTTTATGGGACTGTGGTGGTTTAGTAGTTAAGGTACTATAATGTGAACCAGAAGGTCAAGCTCCAAGCTACCGTGGTTGGTCCTTGAGCAAGGCCGTTAATGCACAATTGCTTGGACTGTAAGACTATACTTATTTTAAATCACTCTGGATAAATGCCTAAATGTACATGTGTTTCAATAACTTACCAAGACGAAGGACAGAGAAGAAGAGTAGCCAGAACATGCAGAGGATGGGTGCCAAAAGCACCTGCCTGATAGCTGCTATGTGGATATTCTGGCTCAGTTTGGTGGGGATGTAAGCATAGTAGATGTTATAGCGGTCCACCATGTGCTTCAGAATCAGATACAAAAGTCCTGAAACAGGTAGAGACTATTACAAATCCATTCTTAATGATTCATCCTTAAAACATACACTTGGAGGTGAACCATGGCAGTAAAATTAAAAGATGCTAATGCTCCAGGTTCATTCACAGAGGATTTGCAGATCTTTCAGTTTCATAGACTATGGAGCTAAACTTTTTGCATGGAAAGATAAAGATTGTTACAAGATTTTACTCAGCTGTATGACTGAAACTAACAGCACAGCCCAGATGTAGGAAGCAGATGCTAAATGAACTCAGTATCAAGGGCAAAATGAGGAATGTGGCTTGCAGCGTAGTAAATAAACAGTCATAATGTGCGCTGGTGACAGAGCAGGTGTGGAGTGGGCGTCTGGCTCTCGGCTAGACGGCTCTGAGCGCCTGGAAGACTAGAGTGGCGTTCACACCTCACGGCCACATCGCATTACACTGAGATACTGTCAGTGATACGCCTCAGATGCCCACGCAGCACACAGTCCGCCAAGGAGAAGAACCAGAGTGCAAGAGCTAATCAAGCAAGGCCGAACACAAGTATAAAAGCACAAGTAGCAGGTTGGAAGAGAAGAGTTGAAAAGTAGGAAAACAGACCTAACGAAGATAACAAGAAACAGCTATGTTTGGGAAAGAACAACAAGATAAAAAACTAAACTAAAGATGTTAGACAAAGCTTAATCTTGGATATCTTAAATATGTGAACAGGATAAGGTTAAAATAGTTAAATGTGCAAGATTTTTCTATATGTGTACAATATAGTGCATGTATGGTGTACAATATTTTACATTGCAGGCAAAAGGTGGTTGATTCAGGGCTATGACATCAGGTTTTACTGTCCGGGCCAGGCTCCGTTTATGCTCATGGGGTCCAGTCTGCTGCATGCCTGGCACAGCTGGAAGACACTGCTGGGACTTAATCCCAGGCCACCTTTGTGCTTGGATAGGGGATTACTGCTGTATTAGCTGAGAGTCTACAATTTATTTGATTATTTCTTTCTTTTTATTTATTTTTTTTATTTATTTGATTATTTCTTACACACTTAAGTAAGTTATTGCAGTATACTTATCGTCATATGCATATACTGGGCTATGAACTGGGCTATTTTTTTTATGGATTGCTGCTGTGTTTTAAATGGCACTACTAAATAAGTGGTGTTACTACTTTACATGGTATTTAATATGTAATATGTGGCTTGGGATGATGAGTGCCTGAGTCAATCGAGATATGTTGAATATATGAATTCCTTTTCAGCATGTCCTTTATCAGTTAACCTGTCATCATGCAAAATTCAACAAACTACTTGGCTGTGAGTCACTATATAGAGAAAGTTATGCAGACACCCTGAAGAAATTACATCCAAAACAGCAAGTTTGCTGTTACAACGACCTTTGTTCTTCTGAAAGAGCTTTCCACTAGATCTTGGAATGTTACTGTGAGGTCAACTTCTAATGTTAGACAATACGTTCTGGCTCACTTTCAGCTATTTCACTGCTTTTCAAGGAGTCTAATGAAGCTGAAGTCAAGGTCCTGGGCAAGCCAGCCAACTTATCAATTGAAATTGGTAAAAAAAATACTGTACTTGGTTTAAGGACAGCAGGGCAGAAAGTTGATGAAAGGACTTGTAAGTGGAAACCTATACATTTGTCATACTGAGAGTCACTGGAGTACCGTATTTAGAATCCATTCTACTGCCATAGTTACCTAATCCAAAACTGTATGCTTTATATTCTGAGTGTGTTTCAAGTGAGTGTTGCCCATATAGCAGCACTCAATTATTTGAAGGGTGTCCACAAGCAATCGTCTGTGTAGTGTATTTGCATAGGATTAAGAAATCCTCCTCTCATTGCTTTCTCCTTAATAAACTCATTCCAGCAATCTGCTTTCCAGTATTTCTGTATGAATACAAGCCCTATTGCAAACTCACCAAATGGAACAATGATGGGGCAGGTGATACTGTAGGTCATGCTGACAGAAAATATGCACATAGTCCATGCATACTCCAATCCAAACTGGAACTCATAGGCCTGATTCTGCAAGACATAGCAGATGAATTAAAGTAAGTGCATACTAAGGTATACTAAGACCTGCAGATATAAGAAGTGTACAAGCTACACTACAGGTTTGTGCCGTTTAACGTCCATGCGATCACCATCATGATCAAGTTTTTTAATATATGGCATTTAGCAAAAGCACTTCCCCAGAGAGAGTTACAAGTCATACAGTCTTAGAATTCAAGCAATGGTGGGTTAAGGGCCTTGCTTAAGGACCCAACTGTGGCAGCTTGGGTCCAAAGTCCAGTACCTTAACCGCTAGGCTACCACACGGTTTAAAATCCGTAAAATGATCTACGTGTAGTGCTTCACTAAATATTTTTTATTGTGATTTAATCAATATTATTCTTTAAAATAAAACACTGTGGAAAAAAACACCTAACTTACAATGTGACCCATAGTAAAAACACACATACTCGTTTAATGTGGATACGTTCAGCCTTGGATTTGGCAAAGCAGAGGCGCAGAGAATACACCAGCAGTGATGGAATCCGGAGCAGCTCCATCGCTGTGCCAGTCAGGCTCGATGTGATGACATAATTCACAAAGAATGCTCCATTGTCAGGTAAGAAGACACACCTGAGACAGAATATCAGTCAGACAAAACAGTATGTTTAAAAACCATGTTTAACTTCATATAATTCTAGGGTAATAAGAAAAAATAAGACAAGCAGCTTTGACATACTGGAACTTAACATCTCGGTCTTCCAGAAAGCGAATATCAAAAAGCCACCTGAAGAAAATATCCAAACTAGAAAACAGATAAAATAGGTTACACAAATTCTTGAAATACAGAGGAAAAACTACTACAATGACGCACAATCATTTATTTGGAATAGGGAAGTAAACCAGGTGTCCACCCAGCAACTCTGGGCGCAAGGGCAGGAACAATCCAAGATGGGGTGCCAATCCATCGTAAGGCACACACATACACTAAGGGCCACTTTTTAGGGAAACCAATTAACCTAACATGCATGTATTTAGACTTTGGGAGGAAGCCGAAGTACCTAGAGTAAACCCACACAAACAGGGGGAGGACAGAAAGGACTGGAGTGAAAACAAAGAAGAAAGCTGCATCAATACATGTGACGGACAAGTAACTGTTGGCTCTCATGGGTTAATAAAAGTACCTAATTAAACCAATAAATTGCATTTAAAAAGTGTCGTGGTAATCTTTTGTATTTTATGTGTTTATTAAGTTATTACAAAGTAATAAATGCTTTGTATTGAGGCATGTACTGTGGCTCACAGTGAGAAGGTTCTTGGCTCGATCCCAGGTGGGGTGGTCTGGGCTCTTTCTGTGTGGAGTTTGCATGTCCTTCCCATGTCTGTGTGGGTTTACTCCAGGTACTCCAGTTTCTTTCCACAATCCAACGAAATGCTTTAGGTTATCTTATTGCACTAGTGTCCCTAGTGTACGTAGTATATGTGTGTTTGTGTGTGCCCTGCAAATAGTAAGAATTTAACTAGTTTTGGACTATTTTGGATAGCGGGGATCAAAAGTACATCATCTCCTGTACTGAGATACCAAAAAATAAATAAATAAACAAACAATAAACATGCAACAAAAATGTTAAGCATACTGTTGTACATGTTGAAGTGCTTGTCTTTGGTAATCACATATAATCACATATGTTCTGATGATTCCTTTATAGCATCATTTTGCATAGGCATATACTATTAGAAAAAGTACCTGGACAGTCCAAGAGAAGGTAAAATGATGACCATGAAGACTAACAGTAGGAAGCATTTGTGCATGGTGACCTGATTTTCACTCGACCTGGAAAAACCACAAAACATGCCCACAGTGATCAGCACTTATGTCTTAATCTGTCAGTTACTTCACCAATTTAAAAGTCTTGCCATTCTATTTCAACCATATCTGTAAGTAACCTTTATTGAAAAACTGTATCAGTTCTGTTTTGCCTTTATGGGAGGCAGTAAAAGTTATGATGAACACCACAACAAAAAGGTTTCACATATAATTAACATAGAAAACCATGTGATGGTATAATAACTATTTTGGGAAGTCCCACTTAGAACTTCTTACTATCAAAACAGTTAATTTTTGTTTATTCATTTATTTAACATCACAATTGATTATCCTAACATGGTTAACACACTCACACTGAGGGCAATTTAGAAGCACCAATTAACCTAACATATGTCTTTGGAATGTGGGTGGTTGTGAATGTGAAACTTTTTTGTGAGCATTGTATATATATATATATATATTATATTGTATATAAAATAACCAGCTCTTCTAAGTGTTTGCTTTTATTGTCCAACATTAAACTACAGTAGTTAATGCCTAAAAGTGTTGGGAATAAGATGCATGTTTTACATGATTACACTTTAGGACTACCATACAACAAAGTATTGAAAACAAGATGTTTTTTTTTATACAGGGGTTCCAGATGCACTGCTGTTCAAGTCTGAGAGGCACCACTGTGCAGTCATTATTCCCTTGTCATCACTATGACAACAAGACTGAATAGGTAAGTAAAGAGTGCTACTGATTCTCTCTCTCTCTCTCTCTCTCACACACACACACACACACACACACACACACACACACACACACACACACACACAC
>JAVSBV010000147.1:5534851-5546568 GCA_033117975.1 Parotocinclus spilosoma | reverse complement strand
ACACACACACACACACACACACACACACACACACACACACACACACACACACACACACACACACACACACAGCTGGAGAGGAGAATGTGTGTATATGGTGGATTTGGTGGGGGTTCCTCTGTTATGTAAAATGTTCTTTAACTGACAAAGTCATTGCAATACACCATGCAGCAAGCAGACATCCACTGACTTACGGCGATTATGTAAACCTACTAATTATGATCTAATGTGTTAATCCTGCAAACATAACTTTGGGTAACTGAAGTAGTACACATATAGCAACCTTAAGTAATGGTTTAGCTTTGAGTTGTGGTTTGGTTTCTGCTTGACGTTTCAGCCCTATTCTGTACAGTTCCTGACATGTTTTAGAGCTTGAGTGACTGAAAGCACGATAGATTCATTCTTGTTTAAGGCCACTGTATTATGTTACTACACTATGGATCTGTTATGATTATTCCAATAATCATGACTCCACACCTTGTCCAGTGAAACTCAAAGAAGGCAGAGTAATAGACGATAAAGGGCAGCAAAACAGAGAATGCCCACAGCAGCAAAGTGGGAAAGAACTGGGTGATAACAGGGTTCTGAAATAAAGAGTACAGGAGAATGTTTTTAAAATCACACAACAGTAAACTTTTATATCTTACAGCAAAGTAGTACTAGACCGAAAATAAGGTTTATTACTGACCTGAAGGCTTTCTACTGGACGAGTGACATTGAACTTGTCCATAGTGTTAACAATAATGGCAGGAGTGGTAAGGAAGAAGAGTAGAAGGAAGAGGAGGATGTTGAGGAGGACACAGCGAAGCCACCAGCGGGAGCCACTGACAGACAGATTCTCCCTGGAGAAACATACAAACAATAGTCAATACAACACTATACCTTAAACACAGCTTTGCTTGAACCATCAACATTTAAGACAAAAGGGAGTCAACCATCTAGATTCATTTATAAATAGCACTGTGGTATACCAAATTCTCTCATTGTCCAAATGGCACCAGAATAAGTATTTGTCAAATAGGCACATATTGAAACCACTCTGAATAAGAGCATGAGCCTTATGTAAGGCTCTGCTACTGGGATATTGTACTAATTTACTAAATGTGTGTCTATACAGTATTACAGAGTTATTAACAACACATATGTCCACAACTTATATTATACAGCACTACAGAGTCATTAACATTTACATTTATGTCATTTAGCAGACGCCCTTATCCAGAGCAACTTACAATTTATACAATCATACAATCCAAGCAATTGTGGGTTAAGGGCCTTGCTTAAGGGCCCAATTGTGGCAGCGTGGCAGAGGTGAGATTTGAACCCTGGACCTTCTGGTCCAGAGGCCAATACCTTAACTGCTGGGCTACCACAGTCCACACAGTTAACAGCACAGATGTCCACAACTTATATTATACAAATGTCCTAGTCAAATCACAAGTTTATAAAAGTATGCTCAAACTATTCCTGGTTGATTTTTACTGTGCCAGAGCATGAATGTCTCCCACCCTACTCCCCCATTGGTCTGTGTTCACATTGTGCTTAAGCTTCCTGTACCCGAGCATGTTATTACCATACTACCTTTTGTGATGTAGTAAACCAATTTTGGGTATACTGCTACGCAGCTCTTTCATACACCTTTAGATTTATCTATTAGACAATGGAGCTGTGTGTATAAGAAGATTTTAACAAAGGCATCTGACATTTTATTCCATGCTTGGGAGTGGTTAGTGATCACATTACATGCATACTTTGCCAGAGTCCAAATGAATCATGCCAAAATCTCCAGGCACTGAGCTGGACATCTGAGTGAAGTGCCAGGTGATAAGTATCAAGTATCAGAGATTGAGGTGTGGTCCAGGTCTCAAGACTGCAAGGGAGAGTTAAGTTTTAAATTGTAGTGAAGTCAAGACTCTAAGCTGCAAGTTAATGTCAAGTTTCAAGGTCAAGGTCAGTTTCTACCTATAAATTGTCAGTTGTAATGTATTATTACATTTAGTTTAAATGTAGCTTTATAGTCATATACATAAACTATATAACTATAAACTATATAACTATATAAACTAATAAACTGTTTAACAAAAACTTAGTTTATATATATATATATATATATATATATATATATATATAAACTAATTTATACTGTAAATTAAACTATATAAACTAATAAACTGTTTAACAAAAACTAA
The DNA here is from genome assembly GCA_033117975.1 of Parotocinclus spilosoma. NCBI lineage: Eukaryota > Metazoa > Chordata > Actinopteri > Siluriformes > Loricariidae > Parotocinclus > Parotocinclus spilosoma. The sequence continues at coordinate 5,544,379 of JAVSBV010000147.1, read as the reverse complement.
TTTAATTATTTAATATTTAATAATTAATAAATATTTAATAATTTGCAAATGACAAATAAAACATACTTTCAAGCATTTAAAATTTCACCTAAGTGAAAGTTTTAAGTCAAGTCTAAAGTGTCTGAACTACAAGCCCATGTCAATTCTCAAATGTCTAAGATGCAGGTCCACATTTACATTTACATTTCCAGCATTTAGCATACGCCCTTATCCAAAGCAACTTACAACTCAGTTTTACAATCCAAGGTGGATTTGATAACCCGGTGGGTTAAGAGCCTTGCGCAAGGACCCAACTGTGGCAGCTTGGCAGAGGCGGGATTTGAACCCTGGACCTTCTGGTACAGAGTCCAGTACCTTAACCACTAGGCTACCACAATCCACACATCAAGTCTCAAGTTTCTGAGATACAAGATAGTATCAAATCAATACTTAAATGTTGGACCTGAAAGCAAGTGTCAAGTCTCAGGTCTTGGAGCTGTAGGTTTGAATCAAGTCACAAGTCTCTGAGTGATGGATAAGTCAAGTCTTAAGATTTTAACTTTAGTTAAGACTCAATCCAGTTAACTCATCATTTTAAGGTCTGATTAAAGTTTTGGTTATGCACAACCTTTCCTCTCTCGCACACACGCATACACACAGTTTGTCTCTCTATCATTGTGGGGACCTTCCACTGACATAATGATTACTGTAGTAATCATGTACTGTAATGCTACTCCGTCACCTACACCCAACCTCAGAAAATTAAAGCAAATATTTGGAATAATTTGGTTAGTGAGTTACAGAGAGACGGAAAAAAAAGTGTTGCCTTCGTCGAGGGGTCTGGCAATGTGTCTCCATCAAGTAAAATAGGTCAGAGCTATCTATCGTTGTGGAGAAATTTGATCCCCACAATCTAATACTTACATGAAATACACACACAGACACACACATTACATAAGACTGTCTCAGAGGCTGTCCAGGCAAACAGGCGGCTCTGCAGAGAAGGAGACTTAATTACTTCTCTCTCTGTAATCAAACTAAAATGGACTGGAATAAAGTGTGTTTGGAAGGAAAACATGAGCTTCAGCTAGGGACATGTATTGTCATGGCTATTTACCTTGGGAATTGAACAAATTAAGTTAGCCTTTCAATTAGAGTTCTTTCAAGTGAAGGACAACATAAAGGATAACAAAATTATTTATCTACTGATATTTCAGTTTCCATTCTGTAGACAACTAATGTGACCCTTCCAGCACTATACCCACAATACTGTGCTATAGCATGTTATTGCAAATGACCTGTTGCATTGCACGCATAGGGATGCATCAGGCATAATCTTTACTAAACATGTACAGATCTGACATGGTTGCAATATATATACCTACCAGATGATGTCATTAGGGGCAGGGGCATAGCTGACACTCCACTGGTGCGAGTGCACTACTGTAGAGACGCTGGACTGTTGCGGTCTCCGGCGGCAGCGTGCTCTCCTGTAGTCATTTACAATGCTACGCAAAGTGAACATGCACAGATGTGTCAGTTAGTGGCCAGAAGGTACATTTATTCTGATGTAATCCTGAAAAAATGTTACTGGCTCAAACATCAATTAATTGTGATATATGCATTTTAATGTCAAGTCAGTGGAGGTCAGTGCAGTGCTTACACTGCAGTCATCCTGTCATCTCTGAAGGTGACAAAGGCAATGCCCAGTCTCTTCATGGTGATACGATTTTTTTCTGCATTAAACTCATCGGTAAGCTTCTCCTCCAGCTCACTATAGTACTGCTCAGCATCCATCTGTCGAAGAGAAGAGGAAATACAGCGGAGAGAAGAGGGGAAAAGAATAAGTGTGCACTGGTCCCCAGTGGCCAACTTGAGAAGGCACAACATAAATCAATAACACTGGAATCAAATTGGATTTACCGTAACGAACATATTCCAACAAGTCTAAACAAACAGTATATTTCTGTATTAAAATATCAATCATATAACCAGTTAGGCATGGCTCAGGTCTGTCCTATGACTGCATACCCCTGAATTATTATACTTATATCAACATGGCAAACAACTATACACTTTCTTGGTTAAAGACCAACAAATAGGTTCTTTTCAGTTTGAAATTGCAATTACAGAGTCCTAAAAAAGGATCCAGTATCATCTTGTAGAAAGTAATGGAACAGTGACAGTGCTAGTTTGGTGTTTAAGGAAGTAGGCCAGAAGGTTCAGGGTTCAAGCCCCAGCTCTACCATCATTGGGCTCTTGACTGCATTTGTGGGCTTTTACCTTGCAAATCCGTATCAGTTGTAAGTCACACTGAATAAGAGCATTTGGTAATGACCAAGGGTTACCAACACATTCATGAAATTAATTTGTTTGGTCTAATTAATAATTAATTATTAATGAATTAATAATTTTTGCTTGGTTTATTTAATGCTACTTTGAGCAACAGTTACCATTTTAGCAACACACAAGAAATTATTTACCTGTTCAAAGCCACACAAATCACAGCAGAGAAACTGAGCACAAGGATGCGTCTTTATCATGATCCTCCCCTCCTTCTGAGATTTGGTAGTGAAGTACATCCTCCCCTTCATTGCCTTTCTTCTATAAAAGAACAAGTAAATACATGCTTTAATTGGAGATCAGAACTGGAGTATAATTTGCATGGCATGACCGTACCAAATCATTTCAAAACAATCACTGAAGTGCAAAAGTCTATAGCCTTCAAGAGGACTTCAATTAACTTTCTTAAGAGTGTAACCCCCGAGTCTGTGCAAAGAGATTATAAAAGGGAATGTTAAGTGGTCTGCTGCGGGTGGAATAGGAATGAAGGAATTAATTACCTCTCTGAGTCGAGCTTCATTAACTTGTGCACGTCGAAACAGAAACAGATGTCCGTGACTGTACAGCTGGGGTAGGCCTCACTGTCGTGATATAGGCAAGAATTTCAATAAACTCATCACACACTGGCATAGAAAGTAATTTAAAATACTGATTTCAACAGGAGAGCAGAGTTAAATGTATATTTAGCAGTTTGGTTGAATTTAAATACAGTTTATGTTCTACCAACTTTGGCAGAAGAAATACAAATATAAGGGGACTTGTATTTACAAGTTGAAACAAAAATACACACAAAACATGGTATCTTTTTTAAACTAGAACAGAGTTTCCTTAATTGACAGGCAACGTAGTCAACAGCTGAACAGAGTTGTCTCCTTGTCCTGAGTGGTTGCAAGTTGGGGTCAACACCATTATAATATTTTCTGCTGTCCAAATATCATGGTAAATGTGCCACTTATAGCAACTTGCAGACACCCTTATCCAGAGCATACAGTTATTAATTGTCTTGCTCCGGGGACCTACAGTGGCAGCTTGGTAGAGTCAGAACTGAAATCTTCCCATTACTAGTAAAGGATTTTACTTGGTGTTCAGCAGACATCCGAATACAGAGGGATTTACAATCTGCACAATCTTAAAACATACAATCCAAACAAGTGATGATTAAGAGCGCTGCTCAGTGGCCCAACAGTAACAGCTTGTTTGTGCTTTGACTTGAATGTTGAACTTTCTGGTCAATAGTCTAGTGATGCACCACCCTATCTATAGCCTTACCACTGACACACCCCATGCCTCATTCCAGTTTGGACAAAACAATTTGTCCTGCAAACAAACAGTATAGAACAGTGATTTGATTCCACCAGTCAAAATGTTTGTTTTTGAGGAGAAGTTAGATTTGCACCAAGAAGATTACCAAAAACACACCTCAAAGCTTTGCAACAAATACCAAAGAAGATCAAGGTCCACTCAAATAGAGAGAAAGCCAAACATTCAGTAATGTTACAAGATGGTCTTTGGAGCGATGTAAAATCTGCGATAACATGGATCATCCATGCCAGATCGAGTGCATACTCTGACTACAGACCAAATGGAACATACCAAATACTAATCACTTCCGTAATAAAAAATACATAAATTAAATAATGTAAAAAAATTTTTTTTATTAAATTGGAGGCATTTTCACTAGTGGTCTCAGACATTTGGTTCCTATCGTATAATTTATTGCTAGATTCAGGAACATATAAGAACTTTAAAAGGTGTCAATTAAAAACAGCCAACTAACTCTAAATATCATTACATCAGTTACTCACTGAAGGTGTTTTGTAATCAGGCCTGGGTCTGAAATCTCTCGAGGAATATTGGTGATCATTAGTGTTCTGGCCACCTGTGGACAGTGAATCAGGACAGTGAATGAATTCTAAAACAAACTTAAAACAATAACATCCACATACGATGCACATTTAACCAGGGTATGCTCTCACAAACCTTCTCATCCTCCTTGTATTCCAAACGTGAGAAGTGGTGGACCATACAGAGTACTGTAATCACAAAGTACACAAGTGCAATAATACTGTGGAGCCACAGCAGACTGTTCCTGGACAGAGAGAGAGGGGAAGGAGAGTAAAAAGGCACATCCAGAAGACAGGATACATATATAGATCTACACTTAAAATAGCTCTTTATGGAGGCTCAAAAAGAAATACATAAAGGATAAAGGATAACATACTGTGAGGATACGTTAGCCACAGTTGTCCGACCAAAATTCTTAGGGCTGTCATCTGAGGAAGCCAAAAAGAAAAGAAAATGACAAATTATACATACAGCACTATAAAGTACTGGTTCTACTGTACACTATATTTTATTACATATGTAAAATGGTTGAAGTTGATGCACTCTAAACCAGCTTGTGAAAACATGTGTATGTATAAATCATACTCTACATGCACTGCAATGCAATATTTAAAGTTCTGAAGGTAGCTCAAACTTCTCTTAACTGTTTTCCCAAGATAAAACATTTGAAAGTTGAAAGTTGGAGAGCTGAATTTGGATCACTTGACTGGACAAAAACATCACCAGCCTCAGTCCCATCAAAAACTTGTAGGATTATTTTTAACAACAGGTGAAACATGAAGTGCGACTACACACATAATGAGTGAAAACGTGTGCAGGAAAGCGAATGGATACAGATGGAATCCTTAACACAAAAGTATTGTCATTGGCAGGAGGAGTCTAGGGAATGTGTAACAAAATATTAGAGAAGACATGACATGCAATTATTTTTTACCTAGAGAGCTTTTTTTAAACGACTGACAAATAGAAGACAAGGTTTTAGAGGAAAAATCAAATCTGTATTTCTGAAATACAGGTTGAGTCAAAAGCTACAGGACACTCAGAAACAAAATGGACAATGACATGTTTGAATGCCCCAGCAAGAAATGGGCGAGGGGGGGCTATCATTAGGCCATGTCTGGAACATGGTCGCCATCTTGAAAGCTGCTATGTTGTATCAAGGGAAAGTTTTTTCAATGGGAAGGTGGTCATGTAGCATATCAAAGAATTATCTCAGAAATCGATTATCACAATTAGATTTGCTCATCACTTGTGGTTCAAAAGTTATTATTACAGATATCCAAAAACTGTTCGTCACATGTGACTGAAGATGGAATTGAGTAGCACTGTTGCATCTCTCATAGCCAAATTCAGAGAAACCAGGACTTTGGATGACAATGCACGTGGTGGTCATCCGAAGACTGCAACCGACTAAGAAACCTCAAACCTCAAACGGTTTTGGCAGCCTTTGTGAAAAGTCCACGACGCAGCAGGCTACATGTCCTGTGACTTTTGACTCACCCTGTATCTTGAAAACAACAAGCTATTTCTGCAAAGGTTTCTAAAACAGCTTCTTTGGTCATATCCAACCTTCTGAACTCTTCCACCATTGGACTAAATTGCTATAGAGTGCCACAAATGAAACACACATCCTAGTTTTAAATGCCACTATGTTTGCCTTAGAGAATTACCATTAAAATCTATTTTTCTAGCAAAGGAAAATTTACTTGTGTGCATGTGGGTGTAGAAGTACGGGAGGTAGAACTGCCTGTTCTTCACAACACTTTTCTTGGACAGAGGATAGTCAAGGCCTTTCCCATGACATCCCCTGTTATGTTTGGCTTCTTTTATCCCCAGTTGTGCCACTTTAACCATCTTCAAATACTGCGGGTGGTCCGAACAAGGCCTTGGGTTCACCCACTAATGGTTGGGTATAACTAAAGCCTTTTAAGACATTGTAACATCGTAAAAGACTATTCATGGAACAGTTAGTATAAGTCAGAATTATGTAATAAGATCTAAAGTGTATTTATGTATAATTTCCTTTCTGACCATTTAAAATGATAATGAATGTATACACACATACAGTGTTAATACTGATGCCCTGACTGACTACGGCTGAACTTATTCACCGAGAGTTGATATGAAATGTGAACATTCACATTAAATGTAAACAGACAGTTGTCTGATTACAATGAATTGCTCTACAGTACAGTACATGAAAATATACATATATACACATTCAACTGAAACCGTATTAAGATTTTTGAATTTTTCCCCAGGCAAGCAATACACAGTACAATACTCTCCCACAAGTTTTGGGTGTTTGGGCAGCAGTTCCATCAGTCTGCCAATAGACTAACCATTTTGTTTTTCTCTTTCAAAACATTATTCAATAAATTACATATGCTATTACACATTGTAAAATAAAATAAGCTTTGTGTTAATGATTTTGCCCAAGTGTATGTCCTGATATTATGTTATATTACATTTCAGTATATAATATATAGTGAAATGCCAATCCTACAGTTAGGCACTGCCATCCCTGTGATAAGATTTGCTGAAATTGTATTCGCCTAAGTTTCACCTTATATTACATTCTTTTTCTTTTAACATTAACCTGCATACTAATATAGGCATAAAACACAATAATCTGGAGAATAGGAATAGAGAGTTCTTTCTTCTAATGGGAAATAAGAGTTAGTCAAGATTGATTGTGAATTTACACAAGATAGGTACAGTATATAAAGGGCAGATAATTAAATGAGGCAGAATGTGCACCATAGTGGCCAAAAACAATGTCCAGCTATTATATTTCCTGTACCCTGCAAGCCGCCTAAAGTTCTGCCCAAACTGACACTCCTTTCAAATGTCAGATGTCCATTTAATTTCAACTTGATATTCTACATTTACTGTCCACTTCATTATGTACACTTTGCTATAGTAGTACCCCTGAGTGTTTTGTTATTTGTTATGAGGGTGCTACGGTTGTAACGATGATGTTACCAAGGAGGTTCCCAGAGAGATTGACGGGCAGGATGACACTGAGTGAGAGCAGACACACCACAACCGTGAGGAGGATGATGTGGCGCTGGAAGGCCAGATACATAACGGCGTCGACGCCACACTTACTGCGGATCTCCTCATCCCTGCAAAAAACACACAAGAGTAAACAAAGAAATTCTCACTTAGTGCGTAGGACATTTAGTATCGCTGTATGCCAATGGTGTGTGTGTGTGGGCTTTCTGGTTCTTCTATGCCCTAAATAAGATATATAATTATATATGTTAATAAACAGATGTAAAGACACACACACACACACACACACACACGTTTAAGAACACACACTCTGAGCCTCTCCCCAAACACAGCCAGTAGGCTTGCAGCATGGCCTCCCAGTCTTTTGCTGACAAGACCACCATCTAGAACACTAGGTTCTAATGGAGTCGGCTAAATAAGGTACTACTGTGCCAACCTGACCGTGCAAATGACAACCTGGAAACCATGGGAACAGAGAAAGGAGGAAGTGGCTGCTTCGTAGAGTGCACCAAGCTGAGAGAGCAAGTGTCAAGACTATAAGACTGTTTTTGCTTTCCCTGCTTAATAAGATATAATACGAGCAAGCCATGCACTAACTGATGTAATCACAACTTACTTCATGTGGTAGAGAGATGTGAGCCATGAGCAGAAGCCCTATAAAGAGAAGCACAAGGAGTGTATAAATAAGTCTGAGACACATAAAAGTGGCAGTAGAGCATGTCTGGCTAGCTAAATTTTGTGCTGTCATAGAATAGCCTTTGTAACAGAAATAACTAAAAACATCATGTGGTTGAGAAGTCTGTGCTGAACTGTTATGCAAAAAGACAAGGAATGGAAAAGTCAAATCATTGTCATGTGAGAGTACAATATATAGTTCATATAGTGGAAGTGCTATAGCTAAGTGAAATTCAAGCATTTTAACAATTAGACTTATCTATTTGCTTATCCATTTATGTACGGTACCATGCAAAAGTCTTAGGCCGCCATTAGATTAGTCTTGTCCATGTTTTAGCAATGGGAAAATGACCATATAACTGTAGTCTCTATACTATAATACAGCCAGAAAATACAGGAAATGTATGCATTTATGTATTGTGTAAAAAAACGATTCACAAAAACAGTTACAGTGGCACCTCTTTAGTGTGACCTGCCCATACACCAAAGCAACAGCAGCATACAGCAGCTTCACCGGGATGCTAAGCTGACCCTTCTACAGCCCAAAGATTCTTGATCAAAATTTTTCTTTTTTGGAAGGGGAACAGGGTGAAAGACTAAGACACGCTAAAGCTCACAAAGATTGAAATGAAGATCATTGGAGTATTATCGTGTATTTTGGGGCCAATCATCGACAATGTTATACAAAATATTGCCAACATGATAAGTGTAATGGTTTGCACAGTATAGTACCTGAAATGATTTTGGATAAAAGAAAATAACTGAGCCCATCAGCCTCATTCTCTCTACAGTATTTAGCACCCTTATCCAGAGTGACTTACAATAATGTAACACTGTACAAACCAACACTGTACAGGTCCGACTCAAGGGTCCAACAATGCCATTTACCGCCAAATGCACAACCTCTCCATTTGTGAAAGAGCACTGTGAGTGCCTCTGTATAACTTGTGATTGCTCCACCAGACAGCAAACTTTTACAGCAAGAATCAACTCACACAATGGAACACCAGAGGCCGTTTCTACATGTATTGTCCATTCGTTCCACTTACCATATAGACACACTATATAGTTCTACAATTACAGACTGTAGTCCATCTGTTTCCCTACATTTTTTGTCAGCCCACTTTAATCTATTCTCTAATGATCAGAAGCCTACAGGGACTGTAACGAGGGTCACCAAGGTATTGGGTTAAGGAACACTTTATTTCTCTCAAAAAAGTAAAACAACAATAACAACAAAACAATTAATACCAAAGGTAATTCTAGATACACACGAAAGAAAAAAAAAAGTATAACATAAGGTACTGGGCCATCACAAACCACCAGAACAACTTCAGTGTACCTTGGCATAGAGTCTCTGAAACTGTACTGGAATGATGTAACATCATTTTCCAAAAGAAATGCTCTCACACTGGTTTTGCAATGACATATGCTGGAGTGTAGGAGGTGTTTGGAAACATCTTAATGATTGTGGGATCTAGGAGCATGCCACTTCAAGAAGAAAAAGCAGTTTATAACAGCTGGGAAAAAAGTCTATTCCTTCTCTCCCAATATTGCATTTTAGCATTTTTAGTGTAACTCATCATTGTTGAAACCAGTGGCGATTGCTCTAAGACTGCAAGGGAAGCTCAGCTTCCCCTAAAATGTCAAAAAATAAGTGATCAAATA
>JAVSBV010000147.1:5513168-5530209 GCA_033117975.1 Parotocinclus spilosoma | reverse complement strand
TTCCTCCTTCCTTGTATTGATTCCACATAATCCTCGAGAAATTGAAAAGTGCTGAAAAATAAAGATTTTTTTTTTTTCCTCCCTCCACAGTAGATTCTTAAGTGGGCACATCCGAGAAACAAGCAATAGAAAAATTCTGGCCTAACGTTGCTAATATAATAGCATATCTATTCAAATACCTATTTTAAAAATAGACTTTTGTACAGCACTGTAAACATGGGTTTGTCTGTGTATTTGTGCAAGCTTAAAAATAAGTACTGTAACTTGAAAACACAGGTGATTACAAGCTAGTCAGCCAGTGGCACTCATATAAATAGCACCCTCTTGGCAGTGTCGAGGCATAGAGAGCCAACACACACCAGCGCAGATGGTCAGACTTGAGTCTTATTCCGTTGAATTGTCGCAAAAATGAGGAAACACCTGTAGTGAATCGCAGCCTCAAATTGCACGCTATTCCTGGCCCATTTATCTGTCCATCAGGTTAAAAAAAATGTACAACTGTTGCTTGTTTAAGTACTTCTGCAAAGCTGCCACTCACTCTTCCTCGCTGATGAGCACAGACAGGCCAGTGGGAGCTGTGAACACCGGCACAGGTCAGTGGCATTATATTTCCTGCTCTTTAAATGAGACAGGAGAACGTGGCCTGGACAGGAAATGAGTAACAACTGGGAAGTGGTTTAGAACAGCACTCTGTCACCTCTGTCCTGCACAGGAAGGGTGAAAGCTAAGAATACATATGACAGAAAGCAGAGGAAAATAAGATGAGCCGGAGAAGAGAAAACACACACGCTTCAACCAAGGACAGAAAAAGAATGGCATATAATATGACACTCGAGGGAAAATATGTGGCAAGTGTCTTATAGCGTAGGAAATAACAGCGGACAATATGCAGAGATAGGAATTTGTATAGACACACAAACTGTTTAAGAGACAAAGCTTAAAATAGAATACAGGAAAAGACTAAATTATTTTATGAAAGGATGTTAACCTGGATGGCAAAACAACTGTGAATGTACTGATGTGAATGTGGCATTTCACAAGTTTCCTGACAAGTGCCTCCTTTCATAACAAAACAAAGTTGTGTGAATATGTTTAGTGACAGATGTGCTGGCAAACACATGTAAACATCATTATAACACAATTTTTACTCAGGAACAAAAGAAAACAAGCATTGGAGTGTAATCCAAGCAAAATAAAATTGCATAAACACTGCAATACTACTAAAACAGACATGGCTGAGACTGAGCCGACAAGGTCTTTATATTCAGATGTCAAAACAGTTCTGCCGAAAATGTCTTGCTGACACCAATATTACCTGCTGGGATTTACAGTCTTGTGCAAATAATTTCTACATAAAACTACTACAGGAAACGTATTTCACTCCCTCACTCACACTGGGACCCTTTCGGAGATGCCAGTTAACCTAATTAATGTCTCTGGAATGTGGGAGGAAACCAGAGAACCCAGATAAAATGCAAACTCCATACAGGCAGCAAGATAAATTAAAAAGCTGCACATTTTAATTACCTTTATTTACATGTTCTTAAACCCTTAAAAACTGAACTGATGAATCATCTGAAAAAGTTCCCGGACATTTGCATGCGCTCAATTTCCATGTTTCCAATGTGTTTTAAAACGTGTGTGGAAACATTTGCATGAAACACAATATTTTTTGCGTAGTTTTTTGTAAAGTTTGTGGTAATTTACAGGCATGCTTAAACTCCTCTAGCGCAGTATATGCCATATTATACAGGTAGAACTGACACATCACAACTCCAGCCTGACTGCTGTCTGTGTCTATGTGGGTTTACATGTACATTTATGTTATTTAGCAGACCCTTATATAGAGTAACTTACAATTCATAAAGTCTTACAATCCAAGCAATTGTGGGTTAAGGGCCTTGCTCAGGGACCCAAGTGTGGTGGCTTGGCAGAGGTGGGATTTCAACCCTGGACCGTCTGGTCCATAATCCAGTACCTTAAAAGTCCCTCCAGGTTTCCTTCAGGTTCTCAGATTCCCTTAGACATGCATTAAATCAAATGATGTTTCTAACTCAATTGATACCCATAATTGGTTCCTACTATCCTACCTACCTTAAAAGATCCACACTTAATTGCTGCTGGCATTTACCATATGACTGTTTGACCTCAACTTCACTAAGCTGTTTGGGGCTTCGCTGCAACTGTTTAAATCCGAAACATGCTCTTACAAACGTAAAACATACTGACATTCGTGTCCTTCCATTTGCTAGATTTCAGCAAAGAATTCAGCCAAACCTATCTGAACTTGCAGTACCAGTAATTTATCTTTCGTAAATACTTAGCATGCTTTATTTTATGATGATAAAGATTGACCTCCAGCTATATTCGTCAAGCAGCAGAATTTACATATATGTATGTACATGTAAGGAATTTTGTAACACCAAACCATGTCTGCACAACAGAAGTCCCTGCTTATCACAAATTCCTCATCTTGAGCAGTGTGTACTGAGCCTTTGTCTCTGAAATGTCCCTCTCCTCCACTGTCCTTCCTTCTTGCTTGCAAACAGAATCCTGCCAACAGAAGCCCTGCCCACTCTAGTAAGCCATTTTCGTATAAACTGTATATACTGTCAAACTGTCCAGACATAGTAATTTATTTTTAAAACGAACAAAGCACGTAGCTACTTTGAACTGAGGTACCAAAAAATGTGCATCTTTTTGTTTGGCAGTGCAACAACTGTAATAGCATGGTCATGGTTACATTACAATTAGTGGATAGATCAACTTTTGAGGTTTTTAAATTTTGAAGTACTGAATGAATGCATTCCTTCCACCCTGTCATAGAAGACTATGTTCTGTGGCCGGGGTACAAACCATAACATACAATGTGCTATACAATGTTAGTTTTAAACATCTAGAGAGATTGCGGTTATACCACAGCTTACAGTTTAGCAGACATCCTAAGTCTCGCACACTTTCATGTTACTCTGTTGAACAGATTTAGCCTATTGCTGTCCCCATTTGTGCATATAAGCTGTTAGAAATGTCAGATTCACCAGCTTTAGTATATAGTTTCAACCTAATACAGCTGCACAATTCATTTGCTGTCCCCAGTAGAAACATCCCTTTGGTTCATCACACTGCTGACTCATCCAGTTAAAAGGAGGCTGAGGAAAGAGCTTCCCACTGAAGTGAAGCCAGACTGAATCTGTGAAACAAACAAAGTGAAAGCTTGTGATATTTAGTAGGCGTTTTATCGGGCCGAGATATATCATCACTGATTATATGCTGAGGTTGAACTGAGGACAGCATTTAGGACAGTAGCGTGCACGCTCAACGGAGAGTGTAAACATTTCCAGCAAATCAAAGCGCAAAGTGCAGGACATGACATGAATTAATGGTCTTCCCAATCACAAGAATAATATTTACTTTTCCGCTCACTTTGTGGATTTTTCCTTAAAAAGATCAAAGAAAATGTTTTGGGGAGAATACTGAAAATAAAGGTGTATGGAAAGGAACATGCCTGGTCCTTAAATATTTGTCAAGACAGTTCAGATTTGTGTTATTGGTCATTTTTAGAACTTTTGATACATAAGGGTTAAGGTTAAGGGTTGACTATTTAATCAATGTTTGAGTCAATCTCCAGTCTGACAATACAAATATCTTGCTATTTCCAAGAGATAGACTTAACTGAATGAAAATAAATGTTTGTCATGATGTTGTGCTTAATACAACTTTTGCACAGAATGTGCAAATATTTAAATTTTGTAAATTTTGAATTTTGAATTTTCCCAGGCAAGCGATAGTCAGTACGATACTCTCCTGCACCCTCCTCTGCTAAATGAGGAACTCCGGGAGTGTGTGTTGTAGAGAGTCACATGGCGGGAGGTGTAAATTTCGTAGGGAAAAGCCGGGATTGTGATATTCAATACACTTCATGAAATTAAATGAGATTTTATACATTATTACAAAACAAGTTGAATATAAATGATTTTGCTCAACCCTCATTAATGTAAGTGTTTTAAGCATGTTTATGGTACGCTACACTATGATTTACAAATTATATATAAAATATTCGTGAATCAGGCACTACCTGTAGTGGCATTCTACTTCTAAGCACCATTCTCTTAGTTTAAGGAAATTAAAGCGATCGCATAAAATCACAGCCTTTGTTGCACCAACCATATTACCCAAATTAAAACCAGTAAACAACGTAGGAAGTGATGATCTGATTTACGCATGGAATATAGCATTTACATTTTCATTTGGCTGACTGGAGACATGACCATGCAAGTTTTTACAGTAATATCAGTACATACAATTATGCAGCATTGTCCTGTAACAGGAGACATACTGTAGTTAACCCTATATTAAGTATTATTAACAGCAAGATGTTCCAAAGCTGGTTAGTTAATGCCCGAACAGACTGTTCTTTTAGGTATGAATGAGTGCTCCGTTGAAACCTCAGATGTGGATTTTACTCATGTTTTCACCAAGCATTTGTGAACCTATTGTAAAGTTCAAAATGCTGAACAGCAACTTCCCTTTCAACTGATATTGCTCATTATTGGTTTGTCACGTACAAATCCCCTTGAATTACAACAATCTGGACTTCCACCACATCTCAGTGACAGGAAAGGGGGGTAAGAGTGTGAAGAAAATGAAACAAATGAAAGGGCTCTAAAAGAGACATGAAGCATGTCGGAATGAGATGGAGCAAGAGAAAGAGAAGAATAACTAAGAGGTTTGAGTGAAGGGGGAGGGGAGAAAGAGAGAGCAAAGGTTTCAGTCTTTTGTGAGAATTCTTCAGTTGGGGCATGCAGGAAGGACTCATCAATGAGCAATATCAAAAGAAGTGAATGAACTTGGGGAAAGTCTGCCATGCATTAATTGCTCACTCCTGTTCCAAGGGCACATGGCTAAAACACAGTTCTACAAAGCCAGTAACAACAGACGTATGCCAGCTTGAAACAGTGAGGACAGTAAAATACTGGAATATGCACAAAAGACAGGCGTGTGTACAGACACTTTCAGGTTAACAGCTGGAATACATGCAAGTGTATCTATGAGCACATCTGAGCCGATGCAATAAAACGTTTAGCTTTTAACCAGAAGCTGCAAGTTTGCTACAACACTACATGATTTCCTTTTTCATGTTTAACACGGTATGAAAGGCGTAGCAGTGTGTGAGGTGTGATTTTTACAAACACAACCATCTGAGAATTCTCCAAGATGATTTAGCATTACATAGGAGGAGGAGGGTAAACTTTAGGCAATAACATATAAATACGTTTAGTTCAATCTGTTAATAAACTTGAAATTCCCATGCTAAGTCATGCTGACATTAAAACTGTGGGTGAAAAAGAAGTAAAGGCATGCAGGATTACCTCGGTTCTTTGGCTAACATTAACCTGAGATTCCCAGTGCAAGCCAAGGCTGAGCTCACATAACGGTAAAATCCTTCTTGTCTGGAGGGCATGGCCTGTTTTTTGTTAAAAGTAAGACATAAAATGGAGCCTTCCTGGTCTGGCAACAGGTGTAGAGTTGCAATCGCTTCAGCGTTTTGAAAATAATCTCTACCATCTACAGTGTAAGACTGATTAGCTCTTTGACTTTGATTTCAAAATGGTTTATTTTAATGAAATGGGACTAGAGATGAAGTTGATAAAATCCTGACTTAGGCAATGATGGCACCTGTTAGGGCAGAAATAAATGCCATGAAATATTCATGAGTCAAGGATTTTAACATCAATCATGCACTTTTGGGGCTATTTTCAGAAGGAAAGAATTTGTGGTTATGCACAAACACGGACACCACAAAACCTTACGAAATCAGGAAGGGACTATGATTACTTTTAATGTATTGCACTAGAAAAACAGCTTTTTTAAAATAACAATTCTAATCCTCAATGCTGTTTTTTTTATATTCTACAGTCATACTTGTGAAGGAGCTCATCTACCACCCTTAGATGTTCTCTATAAATTAATTTGAGATTAAACACACACACACACACACACACACACACACACACACAAACACCAACAAATACTTTTTAATTTCTCAGTACAGTTTGATAAATATCTGGTGGTCAAATCAAACTAATCTAGTAACAAGTGAAGCATCCCTTTAAATTTTCACTGATTTGTACAGCTTACAGGGACATGCCTGGGAATGTAAGGTGCACTATTATAATTATATTAATTAGTGAAATTAAAGAATGACACAATCTTTTCTCGCTTCCTTTCTTAAATCTTAAATCTTCCAAATCATCTTCATGGTTGTGGCTATAAGCTCATGGGAGTTATACTGGGTGATACAGATGGTCACGTTTCCTTTCATGACTCACTTTCAGTGTGGCAATATTTCAAAAGGAGCTCAAGTTATAAGCTGTAGGGACAATAGGGTGTTAAATGTAAGAAAAACCCAACAGAGCTTGATGAGTCACAGCTGAACTTTCTATGCTTAATGCCATTCATTCTGAAGCTGCGTGAAACCGCAGTGCACGTAGGACTGGTTCAATACACCACCTCTTACCAACTTACCGGCAAACTTGAGTCACACGACGTGGGCTTTACATACTATAGTTTGATTACACGTGAAGCAGATAGTCTCGTAATATCGTGATCGTATTTATGTGGATGCGATGCAAATATTGATTATATTGAAAATATAACAAATATTAATATTACGACCTACCTGTGCGGGTGACAGCGTCAGAACCGCAGCAGCTGCTGCAACCCGAACCAGCAAAAACAAGACGCTCATGTCGTGATATTTAGTGCCCCCAAAAGGTTCACACGCAAGAGAGCTGACGGAAATCCACACACAGAAGGTTTTGTCCAAATTGAGAAATATATTCCAAGAAAAAAAAAAAAGAACCGACTCGTTCTCCGCCGCTGAGGAAGACGCGCGCTCCCGCGTTGAGGAGCTTGATGTGGTGCCAAAAGAAACTGGTCAAAAGTTTAACACCGGGTCATGAAAAGCATAGCAGAGATTTTATCTGCCCTGAATTTGTACAGAACATCCAAACGACACTGGAGAAAATATGTCTGATGGATTAAGGCACGCTAAATACAGGGTATGGTTGTTGCGTCCGTATGCCCACTTGCTGGTGATGTCCTTCAGCTGGAGTTTCAGTTCACTCTCCCTCATCCCACCATTTCCTTTACATGTTCACTAATTGGCCTTCAGCACATTTCAACCAGTTGCTCATTTAAATCTCCTCCTCCAGCGCATTTCTCACTGGTCCCATCCCCACCCTCTGCTTCTCCTTCTACTTCTGCTACTCACATCTGTCCCTCCCTAAATTCTCCACCTTGCTTTCTCGTGCAGTTCACCATTAGCACTGGACTCATCAGTGAACTAAACTAAACATTCAACTAAACGAGCTGCTATCTTGGGTTTGGGGCAGTCACGTCATGATTTAAGGAAATACCAAAAAGAAACTTCAGGTCCACTATAATCACTGCGTGATTACCACGAACATTCACTTCACGAACAAGCATCTTGTGCTTATTTTGAGAGAAACTCACTATTAATGAGAGTCTTAGAGCAGTAGATAAACATTCATGTGGAAAACTGACCTTGCATTGCATTTTTAAAGCAACAACAACAATTATTATTATTATTATTATTATTATTATTATTATTGTTGTTGTTGTTATTATTATTATTATTATTATTATTACATATGTGTATTTAGAGTTGGGTTTACGATGGAAGCAGATCACTTGAGAGAGAGAGAGCAGGTACAATAAAGTGTGCACAGGACACATTTAATTCCAGTGTGCTGCGTTGCAAAGACACAGTCCTTGCCGTCGTTCCGTTCAACCCACCCAGCCTACTCCTGCAGTGCGTCATCTTATTAAATCAACTAATCTAAAGTTATATTAACTGCAAAGTTTTATTAGACACATGCGTAAATACTGAGCAACGTCTGACTGACATTGCACCCCTAGAAGCACAAATATGGCAGTAAATGTAAATTTGGAGTTATGTTAATATAATATAATGTAACTTAATATAACTCTGCGGATTATAAAGTGAACTCAATTATTCTTTTGGTCTGTGTGCACAGGCTGAGGGGTACCGCTGTTTCTAGATATTTGGACAAGGGTCTCCAGGGAAAAAAAGTTTGGAAACCACTGCTCCATACTCGGACCCTTAATTTGCCCCCTAGCATCACCTGCCACTTTACAGCATCCCCTCAGTGCTGATAATGTGTGTAAAGATTGGTCTTTTATGCCCCAAACCTTTCTTGTTTAACATTTGTAACCATATATATATATATATATATATATATATATATATAAAGGATGAATTCAGCAGTTGCCCTTAGGCCACCATTGACTCATCATGTTTTGAAAGAGATCGAGAAGGTGAGAGTGAGTGACAGATGTAGCGAGCCAGTAAGACAGAAAGCATCCTGTTTCTCTCTTTGTGCTCAGTATTCTTTGTGGATGGGCTTTACAGTTAACCTGTCTCTTGGACTGTCCTTTAGTTTAGTTTAGTGTGTGGCAGCAGTCCAAAAAGAGAAAATATAAATACACTTTACCCATGACTACAATAAAGAAGGTTACATGACAATAAAACAAAGTGCCAAGTGCCATTCGTTCATTAGCTTACCCATCATTATATGAACTAACTTCTTAAAATTAAACTTCCTTAAAACTGACTTCATGACTTCAAAGATAATATGATTATTACATATTAGACATACTGCCATTGCAATGTTTTATTAGGAATATTCTGTAAGTGTGTGGATATGTGTGGATCAGGTTATCCTTCTTATCATCTTATCCTTCTTATTTTGCTATATATCATATATAAAACGATTTTAAAATATATTTTTTAATATAACATATGAATAGTGATGCTATTATTAAGGAAAAATAAGTGGGCATGTTGATATTTGTTCCTTCACCCACTTGTGTGGGTGACTTGTGTGGTCGGACGTGTTGGAATTCATTTTTATTTTGAGTAAAACAGAATGGGTTGGAAAGCATGACCAGAATAAGCACAGTCTCAGAATAGACAGCCTGAGAAACAAACCACACCATTCTCTGGGTAAATTGGATTATGGCATTCCAGCCTTACTGTGTCTAATTTTCAATGAGAAAATGCCGTAAAACAACATCACAGAGGTAAACAGAATTATTCCGAATGATGCAGCTTTCCTTTTTAAATTGACTTTGGTTAAGAATCCCCCCTCCAAATTCTCTCGCTTTCATTCCTCCAATTCCTCACACAACATTTGTCCTCTATTGAGTGGCAGGGTATTTGCAGTAATGTTGGAATGCAAGAGTCGAAGATCTTTGAGCAGTTTCACTACATTCCTCCTCTTGTGTTGAATGACAGGGCTTCGGTGAGCTATTGTAAAGAGCACACTTAAGCAGACAGTGTGAGCAAACAGATCGTTTTCTGTCCCTTTGGATGATTCTTCGCGTGCACTCTGTCGCAGTGAATGAAGAGGCTCAGGATCGGACTGATATTGGGATGCAGTAACTTCACAATAGATCGTAAAAGGGTTTATACAAGAGTGTTTTATGTTAATCCTGGGGGATTAAAGGCAAGACGTACCGTATGTAATTTGAGAGGAAATGATCTGGTGACTCACAGAATTGTTCAGACTCGCTGCTTAGGTGTGTGGAAGAAGCTCAGAGAGACTGTAAGCTGTGAACATGGAAAAGTTGATATAAAAGGCTTTGGATCCTGACACCTGAGGCGTGTGGTCATCATCACAGATGCTGCAGTAGAAACATGTTCACTGTGTGTTTGAAAAGACAAACAGAGCAAACTGTGGGAAGACAGGGTGTGCACATGTCCTAAAACTAGAGCTGTAGCTCTTCTTTGCTCACAGCTGCAAGGAACTACATCAGGATGCTTGCGTAGACATGGCGCACACCACTTCAGCTGCAGTTTAAATGTTTTCCTTTGGGTCCTCTCATCCGCTCTTAAACGTCACATCTGAGCCTGTTCATTTGCAGAGAAGGGCCTGTTCCTCCTCCTGAGTGTTCACTGGAGCCAGAACAGTGAGCTTTTCTTTCTAACGAGTCAACTGGATTAACCCCATTTTTACGAGTGGCCTAAGTAAAATATTAGTATTTTCCAGATCATTAAGTGTAGACTTCCGGTATGATTAATAGCGGTGTATTTTAATGACCACCAGAAAGTATGTTTTAGTGTATTTGTCATGCTTAATAGTGTTTCTTAATACCACTAGCAATGTGAGCTTAGAAATATGACAGCATTTAAGCTTTGGAACATTTAGATAACAGGTTCAGACATATCTAGTATATATCTCACCCTAAACAGCACAACATTCCATTTTCAGTGATCTCCTAAACAGATGACTGCATGTGAAAATTTGTTAGAAACCTATGAACCTCATCAAGTAAAAGAGTGAAATTAAACTGGGAACGTTTCTGAGCTGGCTCATAGACTGGTTATTAAATAAAACTTGTGTATTCAGTTAGTTACAATGAGTGTGTTTACTGTGAGATGAGAGCTTACCAATGTACCACTGGAGTAAACCGTACCAGGGAATTTCGAAACGATTAAATACACAATAAGAAGTTTGGCAAACGGTTCAGACCCTGGACCCAGTGCACTTTAAAATTCAAATGGTTCTGTGCTGGGATAATTAAGTACACTGCTCACAAAAAGTATTGGATATTTCATAATACATATGAAGAGGACTGCTAAACAAACTTATCCTGTCCATGCCCCATCACTGTCAGTGTGTTTTGGCAGTCTTGGGTGACCATACACCCTACCAAACAGTCAATGTGGGGCACTCTTGTCCAGTTTGACATTCTTCTGTTCACTCCATGAATATGTTACTTGTTACTTTGCATCTTGTTTATGTAATCAAACAACTTTCTTTGACTTTATTTGCTTTTCTGGTGATCTTGTTGAATGCAATAAAATCCAATGCTATGTCATATTCATTTTGAAATGTCCTTTAATCTTTGTGAGCAGTGTATTATTGAATATGACTGACTGAATTAATAAATAAATGCATGAATTAATTAACATTTGTAAAACAACCCATTGTCAAATATTGTAGCTTGTGAAGGGAGAAGCTGCTTTACTAAGAATGCAATGGCTCAGTCGTTACGGTTCAGGATTACTGACCAGGAAATTAAGGGGTTCATGTCTCACCAACACTGTTAGCAATCGGTTGCTTGAATTGGATCCCCTCTTAGTCGTAACTCACTTTGGATAAATGTTTCTGCTAAATGAAACTTGGAAAAACGTGGTATTTGGTAGGTACCTGTCTTATAATTTTTTGCAAGGAATTTCATAACTTAATAGGAAAACTAAAAGCAGTTTATGCTCCTTTTTGGTTCATGTAATACCCCATTCAGTTTACTACAGTGTATAGGGCACTTTTAAACAAACATACTATATTCCAAAATTAAATATTCCCTATGAAGTGCAGTGTATTTTAACTAGCACCACAAAAAAATGATTTTTTGTAGCTCTTAGTGATTTTTATTTTTCTTAGACAAACCTGATACTAAAGATTTTTTAAATATCAATGAAGAAATATGGATACAAAGGTTTTCATAAGACTGAACGAAATATTGGGAATAGTCTTTGGTGAGAGTCGTGCGCAACCCTGACTTGTGAAACACATGGAAAAGGAATATTACAAAGAAGGCAGGCAATTGCAACCATACCATAACCAGTGCTCCAAAGTCACAGATCAAATGATCGCAGTACATTCTGTTAAACAGGTCTTACACTTCACTTTGCTATCTGCTTAATCCTGATCAGGGTTGCAGGAGAGTCAGTGCTAGCTGGTAGCACAGGGCACAAGTTGGGAACAACCTTAGACTGGACATTAATCCATTGCATATCAAACACACCCTCACACCCTGCACCAGGGCCACTTTACTGCAATCAAATAACCCAACTTATGTCTTTGAATTATGAGAGGAAAGCACCCAGAGTAAACCCACATGGTCACAGGGAGGACATGCACACAGAAAGGACCACCTGGGACCGAACCCAGGACCTTCCTGACAAGAGGTGACCGTACTATTTACAGAGCTGCCGTTCATAATCATGATCATAATCATAAATAAAAATAATGTGAATTTAAACCGGTGATGTCAAGTTGGTAATTATAATGATGATTTAGTACACAAGCAGCATTGAGGAAATTGTTTGAAGAGCAAAGATGGCCAGAGGGTCTCAAGTTTATTAACAAAAGCAGGTAAAATGTATTTCAGTGCTTAAAAACAATGCATCTCAAAGAATGATTGGAAGGGACTTGCAAATTTCTCCCTTAACACTACATAGGAAATTCAAGGAATCATATGGAGTTTAAAGAACATGCATGTATATCTTCAATATGATCTTCAATAATCAGTGTAAATATATCTGGCCAAAGATTTTCCATCAGAGGTTTTCATCTACCTCACTTTTAGATGCTTTCGGGTCCAAATCATGTTATTTCTATCCTCTCCTGGCTATATAAAATGCTTTCATATTCAATATAAATTCTTTCATATTACATTTTACAAACCCTCCACCTTCTCATTCTCATCTAATTCCCAGTATTTATCCAAACTGTTCCACCCAGTGTATACCCTAGGGCCTGATGGATCTGGTATCCTCATTGCTTCATGTTTCAGATTATGTTTTATAAGCAACAGAACCTTTAGTACTGTTATTTACCTTCCACTCTTGTTAATCTCTTACTGATTGTTCCGTTCATTTTTTCCCACCGTGACCCAGTTGTTGTTGTTTGATTGTCTCGACCTGCTATTGTGAAATTATTCTGGGTTTGATAAAGGCACCGCTGAAATTAAACCTGTTATTATTATTTTCATGACTAATGTTGACCACCTGACCAGCATCTTAGCAGGATATTACATCAGCACATATCCTTCCCTGTCAACATGATTTCACTCATCCACGTGTCTTTTCTCTGTCTCCACCTGTTGCCTCTGGTGTAAACATCATCAGGAGACTGGAAAGCCTGGGAAGTGGCCGAATCTACAGTGAAATCCCCCCAGAGGATGTCTGAGCAACTGGTGCAGTGTGGAGCTTCTCTTTGTCACTTCCTATTTACGCCTGAGACTACAGTCCTCATTACGTATTTAAGACCAACAGGTGTCGAGCAGTTTCCTCTGAACCATTGTGCGTGATTTTGTGTTTTGTTCATGAGGAAGTCCTGCACAGTGTGTGCATCCAGTCACATGTGTGATGCTATTATCTAAGAATATACAGTAAATGTGTGTCATGTAGGGTATTAAGAGTGTTGACATCTACCCTAAACTCACATGATTTTGTTGCTTATAATAGTATGAGTGGCAACCATCCAGTTTGTGTCCAGCTGGTTAAGAAACTCACAAATTACAACAAAATGACTGAAATTACTGCAAAACCTTTCAGCAGGTTCAGCAGGGAATAGCATTTCTGAGAGCATGCAGAGTGTTTGTGTTAGGCTGTATTTCATCATTACCTGCTAGCAAGAGGTCGAATGCCAGAGGTAATGTCTTAATAATATGAGCTCTAGAAAATGTTTTTTTTAATTCATATGTAGGTCAATTAGGGATTCGCCATTAAGTGTGGGTTTATCCAAATATTTTGCAAACTAAGACATTTGTTGAAACGCATGGCTTGATTCAGCATGACATGCAACATTAACATTTGTAAAATGTATATTCATGTGTAATTAATCTAAATATTTTGAAACTGATATGAAAAACTAAACTTCTATTACAGTCTTTTGATGTTAGTATGAATTCTTAACCCATCAACAAACACATATTCCCGTTGCACAATCACAACACCAAACTGTTGTTTCTGCAGTTTAGTTGTGTTTAGTTTTTGACAATATTTGCAGATGGAGGCCTTGCAAAAACAATACAAGTGCTAGTCAGAGAGCTATTACATCTGCAGGAGGGCTATTGTTTATTTTTAAAAGCAACAAAGTGGAACCAGTGTGTACCTCAGTGGGGGTGAAGGATTTTCTTTCTTTTACACAACTACTGATGCTGAAAAACTACAAGCAACCTCCCTTCCTATGTGTTTTTTAACACTATTACAGCAACAAATGAAATTAAACTACAATCAGATACAAGGCCTGTCTGATATGTTTAGAGAGAAATGAAATGTTAGGATAAACTTCACCTTTACTGATATTTCCATAAACTGTAGCCAAGCACAATGATTTCTTGAAGTTTATTTGTGTGTGGAGAAAGTTAACTCAAATAGCTACTTCCACTGCCCAATGCTGTAAAACATGTAAGGTGAAAAGGGAAGTTGGAAGTTTGGTTTATATGTGTGTAACTGTAGAACGGTAATAAGGGATATTTGAAGCTGTAGAAAGTAAATATTTAAAACACCACACAGTGCAGTAGGATGATGAGAAACTGGAAGAGCCGTGTCACCTAACCACAGTGGAAATGAAGTCCAATTCTCCAGGGCCACTGTGCACTTGTTAAAGCATTGGCTTTGATGCCAACTGATACTGTCTGTTTGTTGTTTTAGTGTGTCCCACAATGCCCTGCTTGGGCACCATGTCTACCAGAGATAGAACAGATCTTAAAGTCACATGACCTGAGTGATGAGGGCAGTAGTATTGGGGTCAAATAAAAGATATTCATATGCAGTGAACGAAACACAAACAGCAGCTGTAAAAGCAGCCAACTAAATTAATAATATGGGAGAGATGCAGGACAAACACTTTAACATCTTTAACTGGCAAAAATGAGTCAATTATTACCATTTATTGTCTCTTAACTGTTCATTACTTTGTAAATGTTGCTTTTTCATTATGCAATTTTCAGTAACATTTCCATCAGTGTGTTCCATGGCTGGTTATTGGAGGTAATCCTTCACGGTGGTGTCACAGTTGTTTAAAAAAAATGGCATAGTAGAGCAGCTCTGGGAAATGTTATAATACATTGCTACATTTACACTATATGGTATGCAGAGCTGTTGTAATCCACCAAATGTTCCATGTTGCTTATTCAGAGTGGTTGGCGGTGTTCTTATAGGGCCTGTATTTTCTGGATAGTTTTGAATGAACATGCATAACCATCATTGCCAGTTCATTCAAAGCAGTTGAGCTACTTCTTATGGAGGGTGTGGATTCAGGTCCATAGTGCTGATCCAAAAATAAATTCATTGTATTGTCTGGAAATGCTTTATCTTAAACATTTTAATGTCTGGTGCACAGCCTTTCCCAATTAATTTGCTGGTGTAGCACAGGAATGCACTCTGAAGAGAGTCCTAATTGATCATGTGATACCCCACATTTACTCACATTAGGGGCAACTTAAATAAATCACTCGCATAATTTATATGTATACTGTTCGTGAGAAATAGGGGATATTTCAAATCTCAAAATGAGATACTTTTATGAGCGGTGTTTTTGGTGGTTGAGTGAAATCCAGAGGAATCTCACATTGACTTATGGTCCTGGTACTGTAAGGCATGAACCCTATCTGAGGTACAATAGCAATGGTGCTAGATAGATTTCTCTGCTATAATGTAGCTAAGCTACATTTTAAGAGTAACCCTGACTACCAGATAAACATAAAAACATAAACATGAAGTTATCCAGATGTATATGCAAAGATTATGAGAATGAATCAGGCTTTAATTCTCAAGTAATCAGTTCAAGTGAACTTATATCTTATATCTCCTCTCCAGCTTTACCATATCTCTCTCACTCCTACTTTCTTGCTGTCCAGCTCTCCCTGTTACCATCCAGCAAATGTGAAGAGAGTCCATGGGAATTGACCCTGAAACTCAGACAGAATCAAAACAAAGCACAACTCTGAGATGTGCCAGGCTGATAAGCAAAAACTGAAATGGATGGTAATGATATTGCATGCTACAAAACTACTTGATATATGCATTGTATAACCAGACCATATGATGAACCACAGAAATATTGCTATACAGTTTAAATAACTTGTGTCATGAGAGAAGCTTTATTATACTCCCCAAGGACAATTAACAAAAATCACCATTGTCCTGTAAACTGTGTTTTTTAATTTGTAAAGCCAAGTTTTGAGCATTGTTTCAGCTCTGTACAGTCTATGTTTTATAAAATAACATAATTCCCTGTTCACTGTTAAGTTGTACTATCAAATCATTAAATCATCTCTAGGACTAATACTTAAAATAAGTGTCTTAAGGAGGTAAGAGCCGGCTGCTGAACATATCAGTTCCTGAGGACCAGGATAAACCTTAGCCTGTGCTTGCATTGTGACGTTTTGGTGGTACAGTTATGGACCACTGAGAAGAACTCTCTGCTTACAATCTATTTTAATTTTAAAAAATCGAATTCTGGGATAAGATCCAGACCACGATGTGTGGGGGTAAAAATTCATGCTTTTTTTAGTAGAGTAGATAGAAAGAGAGCTAATGAGATGGTTTACCATTATGACTTGGCTTGATTAGCTAACCAGCTATAAACAAAACACAGTTTTTTGGTGGTGAGTAACCTTTGCAACACTGAGGGCAGTTAATATTTAAATTACTTTTTCTTAAATTACTTTCCTTAATCCAAAGGAACAGTGTAATGTACTTTAGAATCATTATATTTCTGTGAAAATACTACAATTTACACTATGTAACTCAAATTGTTTTTCTCTGTTTTCCATTAAATTCAAGAACTAGTCCAAGTAATCCTGGGTGTTGGAGAATAAGCCCTGACTAACATTTGACTCTTCGGTTCATCTGTAAAGTGTCTGATTAAGTTAAAGTCAGGGCTCTTTGAAAAGTTATTTATTGAAGTTGGCAAACAATGACCTTCTGAACTTTAGGAGAGCTGAGCAGAAAGTTGATTAACTGAATTGTTGGAGGGCGTAACCTATGAAATTGTCATATTAGAGTCTGATTCCTCTGACACGGTTTATCTGTAGATTGTATACTTTGTATCTAACAGGAGGCCATTACTTGTACAAGTCAGTGACATTAGAATTTGATTCATCATAGGGAGTAATATATGAATATATACACTACCGTTCAAAAGTTTGGGGTCACTTAGAAATTTCCTTATTTTTGAAAGAAAAGCACAGTTTTTTT
>JAVSBV010000147.1:5498594-5513068 GCA_033117975.1 Parotocinclus spilosoma | reverse complement strand
GGAATCCAAAAATAAAGCTTTTAGAAAGACAAGAAACACTTATAGAGCATATATTCCAAATTACTCCCATTGTAATGTGCTTATTTGAATACTGTGTGCTCTGAAATTTACTTTAGCAACCAGCCATATAACCAAGTTAAAAAAAAATGCTGTTCAGCATGAAGCAAAAGACTGCATGAGCACCTTTAATGTTTGCTGATACGTGCAGTGCTGCAAGTTCAAGTGATCTTGCAGTATTGCAGACAGATAATACATATGTTGTCAACACACTGGTACATGCTGTACACGAGTCCTACTCACATTTGTTCAATTAAACATTATTTTATAGTCACTAGGAAAGTGACTCAGTCAGCTATATTTATGAACCTACTAATGTAACAAAATTTTAAGTAACTTGTAATATGTTAATACAAAATCTTTTTATGTAGATAATACAGTGGCATCCAGATCCATTTCTTCATCTTCACAGTTAACATTATTAAAGGATTAGTATAAACAATAATGTCACTCTTCTGACAGTTCATTAATCCACCTTAAGTAAGGTTACCTAATTAACTATTAGAGGTCTGGTGATATTTTGGTCCAATGCCTTTGATTTTGCCTGTATGAAAAACCTTTAAACATTTGACATTGGATGTGTTTTTTTTTGGTGTTTTTTCAGCACAACCAAATCAAATTGACAAGATAATTATTTTATTTTCTTTTTTTTTTCTTTGTGCCTCCAGGGACCAGCAAAATGTCCCCACCATGTCAAATCTGACAGATCCTTTTATCTTTGTGGGGACATTTGGTTGCAAAAGCAGTTCTGTTCAATAAATATTTTGGGTGTTTTTAATATTTATTCTGCAATGTAAGCTACACTGTAGACAAATGTTTGTGGAGACCAAACAATACATCCAAATCATTTGTATTAGTGTGGAATTTGGCCCCACATTTGTTAATACATTACACAGTACAACAGCCATTGTTCTTCTAAAAGAGAGTTCCACTAGATTTTGGAACATGACCATCTTCTGATGTTAGGCAATAAGCCCTGGCTCACTTTTGGCAATCCAATAAATTTCCAAGATTTCCGATGGAGTTGTGGTAATTCTGTGCAAGCAATCTGTACTTTGATTATGGACAGCAAGGCAGAAGGTTGAAGAACTGGCTTGTTGGAAGGAGAAACCTATAAACGTGTCTTATTGAGTTAGTGGTTTATTCGGTACAACCCATTCTACTCCTATTATTTGTCTATGGAGAATCCAGAAATGTAGGCTATGCTTGATATTATGAATGTGTTACAAGTGAGTGTTCCTCAGCTTAATAATCAGAAGGTGTTTCCGCAATCCAATGTCTATAGCCTATAAGCCTAAAGTATTTCCTACCCCTGTTTTTTTACAATAAATGCAGTGACACAACCAGTTTGATAATCAAAAGAAACGAGACCATTTGCTATGTTTATATAGACTATTAACACAAGCAAAAATCTATTCTGATTTTTAAAATTGCTTTATATTACATCTTTAATTTGCAGCAATATCTAAAATCCTAAGAAAAAAACAGCATATTATCTTTAGTGTTAGAATCTAGAAGCTCTGAAGCAAGAGCCTGAGAAACTGATCGCGAAGGTGACTGAGCTGTCTGAAAGACATAGGAATAGACTTCGGGTTACTCACCACCTTGAAGTGTCCCTGTTCTCTTTTTGGCTTGGCACCTGAGCCCCATTCTTAATATCTTACCCGTATTGGCATATTACATTACGGCAGCCTCTGAACAACCCACAATCAATAAAGTGACAGAGGCCTATTTCTGTGTCCATTACCAGACACAAATATTTAAGGTGTAGCATTTGGCTGGTTTTATTTAGAAGATAATCTGATAAAAAGTCAATACCATAGTGTAAACTCTGCCTGATATTCAATCCCCTTTACACAGCATGGCCAAAAGTATGTGGACAACTGAAAATCAAATTTGACATTTGAAAAATACAATGAAAAATAAAACCCTCCTCATTTTTTACCAGAGTTTGAAGCATGGAGTCATTTTTATTTACACACAAGAGTGAGTTTAATTATGGGCCGGTGTACAGTTGGCATTCCATTTAACAGTTACCGGTTATCAGTGTCCTGCGACAAATTTCAAATAACTAAAGTTTAGAGTACAAGCATGTAATTGATGGTGGAACAAAAATCTAATCAACATAAAACAAAGGAACCTTTTATAATGAGATAATGATTTTTGGAGGTTTTGCTTTGATTAAGAAAGAAGCAGATTCATTTTTGTGTCAGTCTACCACTAAAATCATGTTTATCTTACACACATTAAAACATTAAACCTTACATATTTGAACACTAACATATCCCTTATATGCCATCATACCCACATGTGCTAACCAAATCATTAAAAAGTTTGAAATGTGTAAAATTGAGTTTCATGTAATAATTAAACAATACAAAAGTTTATTAAACAAAATAAACTAAAAGATTGTTTCTTTCCTACAGCAAAATGTGGTTTTCATTCCAAAGGGGATAATACCAACATTTCTAACTATAGAGTTTTAATAGCATCACGCTACATTTAGCTTACTAGTTCAGCCCAGAAAATGCATCATTGCCATTTTAAATCAATGGACCTTGTGACATTTTAATCAACAATGATTGCAGGAGATTGCTCCAGTATAAAGGCAGCACATTCTAATGGTTTGGGTGCTGATGTAACATCCTGTTCATCTGTTCAACTACTTCCATTTCATAATAGATAATGCTATATAGAAATACAACGAATTAATGATATTTACCATTTATAGACAGACTTCATTATTTTATGATTAGTATAATGCAATCAAATAAGTGTTCTTCAAAAACACACACTACAGCTGCAGATCATGTTTAAAAGCAGATCCCCTGTGCTATAATACAGTGGCTGCTGAATCTGAATTCAGTATGCCTTGCCTTGCTTTGGAATCTTTTCCCAGTTTCAAGCTGCTTTGGAGAAAAGTCTCCACTAACTGAATTACAACCCTAAATCAGAAAAATAAAATCAGACATTATGGAAAACGCAAATATAAAATACAATGTGTCTTACATTTACTCTGACTTCGATTTCAGTGCAGACTGTATGAACCCAATATATATAATGTTTTGTCTGGTCTTCATTTCATTTTATTAATATACATCCATTTCATTTGCAGGTAGGGACAGAAGCAATTTTATAAAACAACTACATAATGATGTGGTTTTAAACAGGTGATGTCAACAGGTAATCATTATTTGGTACAAATGCACAAAAAACAATCAACAAATGCATGACAAAATGATTGAAATGTTTAAAATGCATCCTTAAAGCATGACTGGAATGGATTGATATATTTCTCTTTCTACAATGCATAATATCATTAAGCAATTCAAATAATCTGGGGGAAATTCAGTGCATAAAGGGCAAGGACACATGCCTAAACTGTACACCTGTGATCTCTGATTCCTCAGACAGAACTGAATCAAGAACCATTATTCATCAATATCTTATATATTATATCATAGCTGAAATAATACATAGACAATGGATTACTCTGTCAAAACTTTTTACATTACATTAGTTACAGTCACAGATGCCCCTTAAAACTTTACTATGCAAAAGAAAATACAATATCACATTATATGCAATTTTATATGACGATAACAGAATGTGTCACAATATAGAAATTATTCACTGTATAGTAATATTTATTTGGATCTATAGTTTGTTAACCCATCAACATACTCATGCAATATAACAGTTCAATTCTAATAATCTGGGGAAAATGGTCAAGGGCAAGGGAAAGGGCAAGTACACAAAAACAGCCAAGAATAGCATAGCTCGGACGACCGTTAATTCAGAATTCAGTTCATGTGCATAAGGAGCTTTAAATGCTTTTGGTGTTAGTTACTCTTTGTGACATCGTAAATTTACAATGGCATAGAAGTAACATACATGTAATGCATAACACACAATGACAAACATGGCTTACTTTTGCAATGTCATAACTAAACTAAATGGACAAAGACCATTGAGAGGAAGAAAAGAAAAAAAAGAAAATTTATCATCACTCGCCTCTGTGATCAGTTGACTCGCTTTACTCTTGCCATCAGCCTAATTGATGCCATGCCATTCTGGCGTCTCATTACACACATCTCTCTGAATAAATGGCTAAACAGGCAAAGCAGCTGGCAGACAGACATTCAGCAACTATAGCCACACATTTAAATCCAGTCTGTTCCCTTTCTCATTATGGGCTTGGCTTTCAACCATGCTCTCCCAGCATGTCTGGCTTAGCCAGAGAAATGGGAGACAGATACTTATAGGATTGAAATAGATGGAATGCGCTTTTCTATCAGCAGAATCATTTCGAGCCAGGAACAGATCATGCCACATGCCTTGGGAGACAGAATGAGCCTGGTCTCTCAGGTCCAGCCCTCATTATCATGCAGAGGACCACCTCAACAAGGCAATCTGTCCAACAACCTTCTTACAGGGCTGACAGCCCGGACACCACTGAACTCCAATCCAACAACGCTGTTCATCTCAGATGCCCATGTCTACGTGCAGCTCACTGTTTTACTAATTCTGCTGTATTAATAATTTTGTTGCACAGCTGATCATGTAAATAATATACAGGTATGAGCCGTATCATATCATATGAGCCTTTTATGTCTGAGGTCTTAAGAATTATAATAGAAAATGTAAATCTACCTAAAATATAACACATATCATTTATATAAATAATAAATATTAATAACACATATAAATAATGTCTGAATGACAGAAAACTAGTACAAGAGAACCCCCACTAGAAAGAACTGCAGTATTGAAGACATGGCAACCTTCCTTTCGAAAAATAACTGTATTGTACAGTACAGAGCTTTACTAAATGTTTTCATAGTGTGTTGTAATTCAGGTTATTGTTTAAAATACAACACTATGTGCAAAATATCTAAACTATCTAAATCTGGTAATGCTCGGTCAACGTTCATTTAAACACATCCTGTTTTACAGACAACTTTACATAACATTTTTAGTTTGCAGCGTACGAGAGTGTTGACTTTTGTGAGTGATTTGTAAAATGTTTTCCCAATTTAATTGTAACTGTTGTGCAGTCACAGCCCATCATTTAATATTCATGATTCGAATTGATCATATTTTACTATGATTACTTTTAAACGTAATTTACCTTATACTATAAATTAGCAAATAACATTACACGTATATAATAGGATTTGTTTTGGTACTTTAGGATTTGGTCCGAATAAGCAGCTGGTCCTATTAATCGATGGTCCAATTAACCAGATTCAACTGTATGAAACAATAAGGAAATGGTATCCTTGATACCGTTAAGTAGAAACATAGTATCCTAATTGCTTTGGTTTTACTGTGGTCTAAATAATACATTAGCACACCACCCAGGTTTAAATTCAGGGTTTCCTTTCCACCAGTTCAGTTGGGCAGAGAAAACGAAGGTAATCCTCCAATGCTGCAACAGTGACCGCTACCCATTCATGTGATTGACTGGTGTCCATGTATATTGTGCAAACAGGCTCCAGATCTCTTTGCATCCCTGACCAGAATTAGTCACAATATTTACCGTGGATGAAATTACTTTATATGGATCATTAAATGCAAGCTGAGTTAGTACTGGACCCTAAGAAAAGCATCTTTCCTGATCTATAAGACAATCAAGTAAGCATTAGTGCCATAAGAAACAAACCATCAAGAGCCAGTAAAAGACAGAGGAAATAGAAAATACTGGGAGGAAAATAACATGTGACGAGCTGATATAGAAACAGTGAATGAAGCTAGCAGAGAGTTGGGTGCTGAAAAAAGGCAACAGAAATGCTCAGCATGTGTGCTTCTCTTCAGGAAAATTCCCTCTAGGTCCCTGTAAATCAGTTTGGCTTGAATAGGCTGAGGACTGAAGGCACAAACCTGGTGAAATACGACAGCTTGCGATATTGGAATAGCGTTAGCCTGTGCATCAGCACAATTTTTGGGCAGGTCTGCTGAAGCAGAAGGCCTCTTTAAATCCGAGGCTGGGAGGTGAGCCACAGCAATCCTGCCCTCAGCAGAGAGAGAACAAAGAGATTGTTCTGAATTTTAACCTCAAGTTTACCCATTTTATGCAACTTCCTGGCTTCTTGTGTCAGATACATAGTCTTTCTTAAGAGCTTTAATTATCTATAAAAATGTGCCAATGTTGCTGTACAAGTGAACTTGTTCTATGTACAATTACTTGTTTAAAACGAAAAAAAAAAAACTAATACTGTGGGGTGAAGCAGAAAATTTTGATTGAACATACCATATGGACTGTCCTTGGCTCACTCACATGACTGTAGCGAAAAAAGCAGCATGGAGGCACATCATGAGGAGGCAAAGAAATTCCGTGATGACGTCTAAATAACTGAACCTCCTTCTCATCCTTTACTCCTCCTCAACCCACTCTTCTCCTTCACTGCAGCTATTCTTCACTCAAACCACCTTCCAATGTACAGATCACATTGTAACTAAAGACTACAACTGACTGTAAAGTTTTTTAAAGCCTTAAACCTGTTAAGCAAAACCTGTTAAACACTTAATGAAACGTTTAGGCTTGGGTTTATCATGTAAATCATTTAATATATTAGATCCCAATTACAAGATGTTGTTCCATGCGTGTTAAGTATCAGGATTATATCAGTACATATAAAATTGTGTGCATAATACACCCAAAATGAATGTATTAATTTATTTATAATGTATGTATATTTGTTTTTTTAATTATATACCTGGTTTTCTTGGTCAGAGTTGTGTGGTCTCCAGGGTTAATCCCTGGGGAACAAAGGACCCAGGTATAGAACCTGAATTAGGACTCAGTTGAGATCAGAACTACACAGCTCACAAAAATAGTGGATATTTCTAAATGATATTTTTGTGAGCAGTATACTATGAACTTTTTGCTTTGTTTTTTATTTTTTTTATTGTTTTAATTGCTTTAATTGAGAAATGTAACTTTATTTAAAATGTTAAAAGAACATCATGTAGTTTTAAATTTCTGAAGATTTTCTTTAAAGATTTGGGTACATAGTACATATTCAAATTACATACAGTAATTTACCAAATCAGAAAGACCTTGCCAGATTCAGCAAGGGAATGTGAACTAGTTTAAATAGTTATAGGTTGGAGAGAATATACAGGTAGTGGGGTGACAATCAAAAAAAGTACTATTTATGAAAAGACAGGCACATACACTTAGGAATGCCATTTGTTGCATGTTAGAGGAAAAGAGGAAAGTAGAGTAACTTGCACAAAAAGTCAATAATTACAATAACCATGTTAGAACAGTTTCTAGCACATTCGTGAACTAACGAGGAAACGAGCACATGACTGGTAAGGTGGTAAACTTTACCGTGAATGACTGGCTTCTGCTCTTAAACTACTACTGATTGGCTGTTGAGATGTCTAGTTGTTTATGGCTGCAAATTTCAACAGATTTGTATTTACTATTATAATTTATTAAAACCCTTAAGACCTCAGCTGTTAAAGTGAATGGACTTTGGTCAGATGGATGTTAAATGGTTCGTACAATGCATTTGGGAAATCTTCAGATTTTTCACCGTTTGTTATGTTGAGGCCTTGCACTAAATACATAACAATTAAGTTCCCCCCTATAATTTTGCACTCAATATGCATGTTGACAAAGTGAACATTTTTTGCAAATGTATAAAAAATGAAAACACTTGTCTGTATAAGGTCTTACATTAGCAATGCACAACAGAGGAAGAAGAATGGAACAACTAGGGCTCTTCCCAGAGCTACCTGCCCCACCAAACTATGTAAGGGAAGAAGGACCCCCTATAGGGTAGAAGGACCATTTAAGCGAGGTAACCAACAACCCATTCACTCTGCAGAACTCCACCAATCTGAGCTTTATGGCACAGCCTCATCAGACAAGAGAATCTTGCATGCTTTAAAAGGGCTTTAAATGTGTATTTTAATGAGGAAAGCCTTCTGTCCGGGCCACTCACTACCATAAAGCCCGATTGGTTGAATGCTGCAGTAATGGTTGACCTTCTGGAGGTTTCTCTCATCTGCACACAAGATCTTTGGAGCTCAGCCAGAGTGACTATTGTGCCTTATAGTTATTTTACATTTTAAGTAATTGTGATGTATTGTACAGTATTTAAAGTACAATACTTTTAGCATATACATTTCTCTAATACTATGAAACCCAAAGAATCTGTGTTGTAGCAGTGTGCCAAAAGTCTGTAATATTCATATCTGCTTGCCAGTGGCATAGTACCATTTTATTGGACCACGTGCTGTGACTACAAAGTCACAGCAGTAAAAAGTGCATTTTATCCTGCTACTGGACACGCCAATCGATTTGTTTACTGGCACAGAATTTTGCATAATGCGTCAGCATCCAAAAGCTTCAGCGGCCTAGTCAGAGCCTGGTCAGTTTCTTTCGATCTTTCTGATGGATTTATGGCCATCCACATATTGCCTATCAAACAGGAAGTCAGACAATCTGCAGGCAAGGTAATGATAACTCAAAATCTACCAAAAGTACAAAAGGACACTCATCAAACTAGTTACATTGGCATAAACAAAATGAATGCAATTAATATAAAAGAAAGTGTTGATATAAGTGTTTTCTTCATTTCTCATCCATGGCAGAGTATTACGAGAGGTGTAGTTTAGTGTATAATCTATTTAGTGTTCAGTAGGCTTAGTTTGTTTAGAGTAGTATTTAATAGGCTTAGTTTTATGCACAGTTGCCCTACAGACCCTACGGCCGATTTGCCAAGCAGAGGGGTATCTGCCTGTCTAAATTCTGTCCCCAGTACAACAAGTAGGCTAGGACGTTCCTGTAGCATGTTTATGGTGCGTTATGACAGAAATCAGACAACATGTAAGAAATGTTCGAGGCACTGTTCTGCATTGGTGCTCCGTGATGTGAATATTTTGGGAGTGAAGACCTGCGCAGACTCGCTCATTATCTAAGCCTTTCCTGGAGGCGTACTATTTTTGACGTATTATTTAGTACTACGAGTCAAATGCGGTATGTCTTGCGCCCCCTGCTGTTCGGATGGGTGACGAGCGCATACGAGCAGCGTGTAGTAGTATGGGAATGCGTCTCCGCGGCCGCGGGTGATGCCACTCTCTCGGCGGGTCACGCCTGCTTATCAGTGGTTCTTCAGAAGCCGAGAGCCTCGTTTTCGCCTCGTCTGGTAGGATGAGCTGCTCGGAGAGTGATGTCTCGGAGCAGGCGGGCTGTCGCCCCGAATCGGCCAAGAGTACAAAGAGCGCGCAGCTCGCGGGCAGAACATCTCCCAGCTACAGGCGCGCGCCGAGAGTCGCGGCAAACGGCGTGCACGACATCGAGGATCGCATCTTACGCATGACGGGTTACTACGGCTACTACCCGGGTTATTCCAGCCACAGGAGTAAGTAACAACCCCGGCAATAATCAGAAAGGCGGTCCTGTTCTCCCCCAACTTGGCGGTGTTACAGTGATTGGTTTAAATAAGCCTGGCATTCTTTTGGCACGATGGTATGGCATTCAGAAAATCTGATCTGTGCATGACTGTGGGCAAACTGGTGGTTCCCGTCATGAATGCGTCTGCACATGTCTAACTTCCAGATGAACTTTAAATCTATACACATGCGCTCAAATGCGGATTCTTAGCCTTTTCGTTCCCACAGCTGTGCCACTAGTGATGGTTGAATTTAGATTAAAAAGGACGTGATTATGCTGAGGGTTAATGTTAAGATCTTCACCAGTTCATAATGAAATAGAGTACATGTAGTGAGTCCTGATTTGTCATGCTTGGGCTCTGTATAGTTGTAAATGTTGTAAATGCTTAAATGCTTTGTACACCAGAAGGTCTCCAAACTGTCTCGTGATTGGGTCAGGGTTGCGTGATTAAGCAGGATTTCACTTTTTCTGTGAAACAATATGCCACTCTTTGCAGGGTTTAAGCAGATTTTTTATCAGATAATTTGTTTGTGCTCTTTGAGAGTTGCAGTGCTGGATTTTCTTCTTATTTATGCAGCACTGCTGTATATTTACTCAATTCAGGACCAAAGGATTGACTAAATAAGACAGACTCTCACTTTGCAGATCCAGATCAGTGGGTAATAAGCTAAGAGTGCTGGCACTGTGGACTGGTTTGGGCTTTGTCTGAGTTTAATAGTGTCAGATTCATTGTGCAGTTATACAGCACCACTGCTGTAAAACGAAGTGCTCATAAATGAAGAATTCAAATGACAGGATTAAGCTGAGCGTTCAG
Source organism: Parotocinclus spilosoma (assembly GCA_033117975.1). Taxonomy (NCBI): domain Eukaryota; kingdom Metazoa; phylum Chordata; class Actinopteri; order Siluriformes; family Loricariidae; genus Parotocinclus; species Parotocinclus spilosoma. Next base: position 5,502,785 of record JAVSBV010000147.1, on the reverse strand, counting down.
GGTTAGGGATAGGACAGACAGGCTGACTGTCCTATCTTTGCAGATAGACTGGGTCTTTGCAGAGTGGCTGTTCCAGATCTCCACCAGTGTGTATTGAACTACAGGCGGCTGAATGCTGGTTAGTCTGGTTGCAGGTTGCTTGGGACACAGTGAGCGTTTAATAGTGATGGATTTATGGCGTGGTGAGACTGCAGCACTGCTTTGTATTCACTGTGCACCAAAAGCTCTCTTAAGATGCTGAACAACAGGGTGGCGCTGACAGTCAGGTGAATAAATCAGACTTTTAGAGCAGCATTTCACTTGTACTGCGAAACATCGTGCCACTCTTTGCAGAATGTACGATTTAGATTACCATCAGTGTGTAATGAATTATAGGACTGATTGCTGGTTGGCCTGGGTTAATAGTACTGGATTTATGGTAATGCTCTGTAGTCACCCATTTGCTTGCTGCACTGCATTAGTGCTGCGGTCTACTGTTAAAAAGACAAGCATATGTTGCATGTTTTGTATGCTGGTCACCAGCATGGTATGCCACATACTATGACCATCATACTCATCGCACTGCATATACTGGTGACCAGAACCAAGTGCACCATACGCAGCTTTTTAACAGGGTCATGTGCACCAAAATGAGAAGAAACATGTCAAGGTTATGCTGAGGCTAAGGATTGGGTAAATAAAACCCTATTGAAATATGTTTATCAGAAGAATATCTGTGATTTTACAGGTCTCTATAGTGATATGAGCCTCAATAAAATGAAACTTCCACAGGATCAAAGAGTCTGAAGTTGGTTGTATTCTAAAGAATTGTCAATGCTTGAACCACAAATAACTGTGTGATGAAACGAATTAATTTCAGAAATCCTAACGTGTATTTCTACATATTTGAACCTAAAGTAATGCTGTCCCTAATGTAGCTCACTTTAAATCAACACTTTAAGCAGTTGGTGGTCTGTCTTTTTGTACTGTTCTTCAATTCTCCTTCTCTCGTCAAGCTCATAGTGACGAGAGCAAAGAGTTCTCTTGAAATCCAGTCCAGTGAAATAGTGCTTTGACTGTACTTTAAATGTGCATAATAAAATAAAAAAGAACAGTACAAGCAGCATTAATATTTTTTCCCAACCTAAGGAATTATCTGCCTGTAAAATGATAGAGGCATGCACTTGGACGGGATTAAATTGATCAGCGCCTTGCAGAGTTGTGTAGAAAAAAACAGTAGGATGTGCTGCCATTGTTTCAGGAATAAAAGAAAAAATACAGGCTCATGAAAAAGGGAAAAGTACTATAGGACCCCATGTACATAGGTTTATAGTGTCTTAGTGATTGACTGTGGATCAGACTTTATACCAGAAGGTCCAGGGTTCAAATCCCTTTTTTCAAGCTGCCACTGTTAAGTCTTTGAGAATGGCCCATAACCCACAATTGCTTGAACTGTATCAGTTGAAAGTCACTTTAGGTGAGATCAACTAAATGCTGTAAATGTAAAACTCCACGTAGGGCTTAAAACACCAATATATTCATCAGAAATGTGCAGACATTCACTCTGTAAAGTCTCACATTGTAAGATAAAGTTCACTAGTGTGCAATGTTGCATATTCTGTAACTGGTTCCAAGTGTAGGACATATTGGGTTTGAGTTCAAGTGATTTGACAGTAATCTGAGATTTAAAAGTTTCAGATCATCAAGAAGTGTCTCTGTGAAAGATTTTATAAAGTCATCAATGCTAACCGCTATGCCACCATGTAGTAATTCAAATTCTTCAATGTTCAATTAATTGCGTTCATCAAAGAATCCTCCTTTTAAAACATACCTTTGATGTTGTAGTTGTCGACCCGCTGGCATTCCAGAGATCCGACTCCCTTGTAGAGCATTTTATTCTGCCCTTGCACTCATCCCAAAGAGTTCAATAGGTGTATACAATGTACTGCTATCCAGTCACATAATATCAACTGTTGGTGCTGCTTTGTGCATCCCCATTTGCTCTGCTAAATTAACCAATCTCATAACATAACCCCCCCCCCCCCCCCCCCCCCCCCCGTACTGCTGTACTGCTGCTGTACAAAATCCCTTTGTTATGTATGGGATAACCCCACTACCCAAATGGCTAACTGGATCAGGAAAGTAATGATGTAGACTGTGTTCCAAATGGCTGCTTTGCTAAGCCTACACTTTACATTTCTCTTCTATTTGTAAATAACCATTCATATTCCTCAGTGATTAATTATGAAGTATGTTTTGTTTATTTACATTGTACATTTTAGCATCAGAACCAACTTGCTGTGAGACAGCAGAGAATGCTCATAGTTGCAGGTAATTAATGTCTTGCTCATGTTAGAGAATTTTTAGTGCACAGGAGAGCCAAATAGAAAGCCCCCAGCAGGGTAGTATATTACACTGACAGCACTGGAAGCTTTGATAGAAAGCAATATGAAATATACAGTATAAGCAGTATATGTATTATATATAGGTATATGAATTTGCATGATGGGGGTTAGAGTTCTCCAAAATTGGACAAATGTTGACTTATCTGATCTCAACTTTAGCAGTTCAGGTTGTTGTTGGTGGTGTAATGGTGTGGGGGATATTTTCAACATGTACACTTTACTCAATTTGCCTCCGAATACAATTACAACATAACGTGTACAAAATATTTGCTTTTTAGTATTATTCTTCTATTTCAATTTCGTTATGCGCTATTCCCCTGTCACTGATGGAGTAGGGAGATGGGCGAGTGAATACCTAAGTAACTCACTTGCAACAACTGACTGCTTCTGTTACAGCAGCAGGGACATCTCCCTGTCTGACCAATCTCAGACACAGTCATAAAGCTATAAAAGACCCAGCTAGGCTGGCAACCCTTCTTTGACTGACTTCATGAATGGCGACCTTATTCATTCATTCTCATTCATTCAGTGTCCACTTCAAACTGATTAGGGTCCTAGTGGGTTCCTGTATGTTAATCAGGGTGCCAGTCTATCACATACTCACCTCTCCACACATGCTCACACCTAGGGGCATTTTAGTATAGCCAATCCTCACATGAACATGATCTGGACATTTAAATGATAATTAATAATGATAATAACTGCACATTTTAGATACTGTGAAATATATTGACATTCTTATTTTTGGATATGAACCTCTATTATGGACTACAGAGCACACACCTTACTATGCTGTAGTAATGCTACACATCTACTCTGTATTCATTCCTCCCATCTGCATTGCACAGGTGCACCATAATGAAAAGATTAAACAACTTGACAAGGTGACAAAGGAGCAAGACCTGTGTGATAATATACAGATATCTCATTATATTAGGATTACTAGGTGTAAGGACTTAGTAATGTCAGTACCTGAAAAACCCGAAAACATGCACCCATGTTTAAATGGTTTAGTTTTTCCCCTGTTTTACCCTGTTACTCATCCATAGCCGATCTGTTTTCAGATCTCTGTAGTGTTATTTCACAGCTCAGTTGCATAGATTTATAAAATCTCTATCTTGCCCAAAGGCTATTTTTTGCATATAACTTATTTTTCATATAAGCAAGTAGTTCAATTTATAATCTACAAAGTGTTGAATATCTCGTGTAATTTATTTGAATAATATATGGAAAGTAAAAGAAAAAAACGATTATTGTCGTAAGCACAACTTTTTCTCATTCTGTTGAGCTCCTCATTTAGCACAGGACAGTGAGAGAGTATTATACTGTGTATCACTTTCCTGGAAAAAAAAATAAATCAAAATTCAGGGTATGTTCTTTGCTAAATGTATGTTTGTGTGTATTATCGGATTCCCCTTGTAAGTTTGAAATATTTTTAATCCATTGAAAAATGAGACGTCAAAGCTATAGATATGTGCTATTGTATTATATGTTTTATAAGCAGTCTCATTGGCGTAGTGCTAAATACTGCTGCAGAGTCTGAAGGCCTGGGTTGGTGAAAATTGCAATGCGAAAAGTGGTGTGTTTGTGGAATCCTGCGATAGATGGCCACCATGTTCAGGGTGTACCTCAAGCTGCACCCAATGAATTCCATGCAATCCTGACCAGGATAAGTGGTGGAAATATGGGATTCATTGCTTTGCTTTGCTATTGTACTACAGTATACAGTCAGTTACAGTGCATCCGGAAAGTATTCACAGCGCTTCACTTTTTCCACATTTTGTTACGTTACAGCCTTATTCCAAAT
>JAVSBV010000147.1:5487046-5497934 GCA_033117975.1 Parotocinclus spilosoma | reverse complement strand
ACTTTGACTAGGCCACTCCAAAGTCTTTATTTTGTTTTTCTTCAGCCATTCAGAGGTGAACTTGCTGGTGTGTTTTGAATCATTGTCCCAAGTTAATTTCAGCTTGAGGTCACGAACAGATGATTGGACATTCTCCTTCAGGATCTTTTGGTAGACATCATAGCAGAATTCATAGTTCCATTTATCACAGCAAGTCTTCCTGGGAAGGTTCACCACTGTTTCATGTCTTCGCTATTTGTGGATAATGACTCTCACTGTGGTTCGCTGGATTCCCAAAACTATGGAAATGGCTTTATAACCCTTTCCAGACTGATTGATCTCAATTACTTTCTTTCTCAATTGTTCCTAAATTTCTTTGAATCTCGGCATGAGGTGTAGCTTTTAAGGATCTTTTGATGGACTTCACGTTGTCAGGCAGGTCCGATTTAAGTGATGAGATTGAGAACAGGTGCAGCAATAATCAGGCCTGGGTTTGGCTGGAGACAATGTACTCAGGTGTGATAAACCACAGGTATAGTATGTTTTAACAAAGGGGGGCAATCACTTTTTCACAGAGAACCATGTAGGTTTGGATTTTTTTTGTCCCTTAATAATAAACACCTTCATTTACAAATTGCATTTTGTGTTTACTTGTGTTGTCTTTGACCACTATTTAAATTGGTTTGATGTTCCGAAACACTTCAGTGGGGCAACCATGCAAAAAAACAGGAAATGAGGAAGGGGGCAAACACTTTTTCACACCACTGTATATATATAAGATAGTGAGATAATGAACAGAAACTGTCCTGTTTTGCTCACATTAAGTAAAACAACTCAGTGGAAATAGACATAATGTTTGAAATGGCCCGTGGCAAAAAAAGAAGAGGACAAGCCACATGTTGTCTGGAAATAAAAATGAAAATAAAAGAACTGCAAGAAGCTTTACAAAATGGGACCCTATGGAGAGTGATGACAAAGTGTCATCTAAATGGTGGACAAAGCTATTTAATCAAATTAAAGTTGATCATACTGATTCAGAAATCTAAATAATTTAATTATCATCCTTTGTTGCCTATTTGTGACTGTAGGTAAATATAGCTAACGTTTGCAGTGATGAGCCACTGGTAATGAGAGCAGGTGTCAGTCTATTTCAAATTAAATAACCAGTGTGTACCTTAATGTAAAATAATAATTTATTTTACTCTATCACCCTGTTAAATCATATTTTAATAAATACATAGAAACATCGGGGTGGGACAGTGTTATTCATACACAATGGTGGGTTTTCTCAGGGTACTCTGGTTTCCTCTCACATCCACAGACGTGTTAGGTTAACTGGTGTTTCTATAGTGCCCATAGTGTTTGAGGTTGTGAGTTTCTGAGCATATGCGTCCTAATACGGAGGAGCACCCTGTCTAGGACTGTCCCTGCCTTGCTCCCGGTACTGCCAACTATGCACTGGCTTCCCAGAGACCCTCACCAGGATTAAGTGAATAAAAAAGCGAATAATTTAAGTGAATATTAACACTGAGTGACAGCTGTAGTAGATGTACCACAATGCAATGCCCACACGGTGTCACCCTCTTCATTTCCTCCTCCAAAATACTTCCAAATCTCAAACTGTTCCTCTAGATAACCCTTGGCTTGTTCAATAATAATATTCTAGACTCACCCTTTGGAAAAACTCATGAGAAAAAATGTCAAATGAGGTTTCTAAGCCAGTGCTGCTGAAGATTTGTTCCTAAACATCTATGCAAATCAGTCATCATCTCCACACCCGGAGGTCTTTTATGAGGTCTTAGCTGAGTAAGTGGATATGAAGTGTGTATAACACTTTTAGTGTGTGGGTGGTCTCTCCAGCTTTCATATCTCCTTTTGCTCATCTCATTATAGCACGGAGTAATAGACACATACAAAAGACAGGGGAGGTGTGTAGACAATAGTAAAAGAACATGCCGCTGATCTGAATGACAAAGACCTTATAGCAGCAGAGGAAGGTCAGGGCTCAGCTGTTGCTATGGGAGGAGGAGACAAGGGCCACAGTTGGAATCATAGTCCATGACGTGACAGCAGGTCAGCAGGTCTATCAAAGCAGCACGCGCGTGTGCGTGTGTGTGTGTGTGTGTGTGTGTGTGTGTGTGTGTGTGTGTGTGTGTGTGTGTGTGTGTGTGTCATCAAATGTCATTTTTTCTAAGTAACATATAGCAAAGCAATTAAATCCCATGTGAATGATCCATCAAACCAATACCAAATGCTTGTTTAATCAGTCAAACAACTGATGATTGAAAGTTATAGCTGTCATGGAGGTAAAAGAACAACACAAGGTCATATGGGACGCTGTGTCTTAATATGAGGACATTCAATTTCATTCTAGCTTGTCCTCATTTGTGGACACTTTTGTCCTGATTTGTTTCATTTTACATACATCAATAGGTGTTCCTACAGACAAAAAACTACTTCCTGTTCAAAGACAAAGCTTACTTTTATACTAATCAGGGTCTACTAATACAAAAAATGGGAAAAAATAAACAATGAATACAAACTCAAAGTTTGATTTTAGGAAGCTATCTTTGGATATACTTAGGATTTTGCATTAGAATTGCATGCAAGCCCCTTATCTGTGTTCAGATGTTTAGTATTCTGTGCATAATACTGTTATTAAAGTCATAAAATCTAATCAAAAATAAGAATTATGAGGTTGTTTAAGAGCACTTAAGCACTTAGAGCTCCTTCAGTAGGTTTCAGTAAGGGGCTACTATTTCTGTGGAAAACATCATACTACATTTCCTGACAGGGCATTATCGGGAATTCACTAATATCTCTTATATTCGTACATCCCACTGGGCCCATTTGAATATGCTTCTGAAATGTTTAGGCATATACTGTATCTCGTGTACTCACTGTCCTATTATTATGACTGAGTAAGAGGTCATTAATTTAAAAAAAAAAACCTTTTTCTGTGTATGTAATTGCAATGTTTGTGAGGAGGAGATATTGACTGTTCATAGAGAGAAATACACTTATGCTTTAGTATAAGTTAGGAATATCATTCTCTGTGGTGTGCAGTCTGCTGGGAGATGGTAGCAGCAGTCATACTTGTGTGTCAGTGTAGGAGTGTGTGGGTGCTTGCCGAGTCAAGTGCATAGCCAGAGGAAAAGCCATAGGTGAAAGGCAAGATTTTGAAACCGCAAGCAGAGTTTTTTTGCAAGATAATACTTTGTAACCGAACTCCCATGTCAAACACGATAGAGCCAAGCCAGTGGAGACTTATTTCAGTAAACATGAATTTTATTTAGCTGTTGACTTTATTCTAATGTCTAATAGATCTAAGGATAAGAATTTATGAAAATATACTATTATAAGAACATCTAAACAAACGTCTTTGCTAATATCTGCACATATTTAATAATAATTAAAATAGGTTGTAATGGAAATGTGTCACTAGCCACTAGCCACTAGCCATAACCCTAAACATAAGCACCTGAATTTTGGTTTAAGCACAGTATTAAGCTTTTGAATTTCGTATTAAAATTAAACTTTATCCAAAAAATTGTACAAAACTAAATATATAGAGGTATCTACAGTTTAATATGGCAGTGTAGTCATTTACATATTTTCCAAAAAGCTAACTTAAATAGAGAACTGAATTTATGTCACATTCTAGCTGCTAAATTTTGGTTTATGGATGAGAATGTTAAAAAATATAACGTCCCTGGTCCACCTCAGTATACATTATCTCACACCAGCATTCAGACATTGGCTGGTCTTGAACCCTAGTCTTGATGGTTATACAGTATAAAAGCCATAATGCTGACAAAACCATGTTTTCCTATAGACTTGCATTCCACATCAGCAGAATTTTCTGATGAGACGAAACATTTTCCAAGCAACATTTCTGTTACAGTGTAATTATTTTTGAGGGCACTGCATTTTCCGATGACCACTTTTGGGTGGTACTCAAAGGTTAGGTCTTATGATGTCATCAGTGTTTCTGAAAATGCTGAGTCCTGTACATTTGTGACTCAGCTCATTCCCCTGAAATTATGTCCCAAAGAACGATCTGATAAATACAACATCTTGAATGGCATTATGCTTTCAAATGCAACGCCCTTTTAAATGAATCACTTACAAATTAAGTACTGGTTCTCTGTTAATCAGTTATAGGAGAGAGAGTTCCTTTCAGGACCTTCTATGAAAGGTAAATATGTGAGTCAGATCAAGCTATGAACTATGCAGCATTCAAAGGTCTGTTTGGCCTGGTAGCCTGTAGCCTGGTTTAGCATTCTATTAGTGCTTCTACCACTGCTGGTTAGCGTAATGTTAACATGCTGTCTATGTGCTTGGGTTTGGTTTGAATGCTGTATGGACATCCTATATCTAGGCAATAGTGTTAATAAAATAGTATATAATAATATCTTATATAATATTACAGTAAAAAAAGTTTTGCAGTAAAAAAGGTGCTATAAATTAATTACTGGTTAATTTGCCCAGTGGACCAGGGTTATAGCTGATTGATGACTGCCTGACACTTTATACGAATTGCTGCTAATATAAACTACACAGTAAATTATATAACTACATATAATTTACTATATAACTACATAGTAAATTACACAGAGAAGATAGCACTGTTGTGTTAATTTGAACACTTTCATTAAAAATAAAGGTGAATGGCTTCTTCAAGAAGCCAATGAGAGCTCACACTGATTGTCCAATAGCTGGGTTACTGTGTAAGCATGTCACCCTGGTGGGTACAGTCTTAAATGATGGCAACCACTGTTTTGGTGTCTACTGCCACCATGGCAGATGAAACTGTAATGTTGGTTTGAGTGAAAAGTGGAAGCACACAGCAAATAACTGGATCTCACATCTTCTTTAAAACATCAAAGACCAGAACAAGACAGTCCAAAAATGGCAAACCAGAGCTCAAATAGGCTGAATAATATTATTTAAGGATGAAAAATTTGAACGTCAGTACCAAGAAAATTAAACAGTAGTGCTCAGAAACTAGTGTAACAACTTTGCAGTGAATGAACAGAAAGTTGCAGCCTAAATAGACTCATTGTGATGAGTGCAAGTAGCAGTTGTGGGAGATATTAATGAAGGTGAATGCAAGCAAGGCAGGAATCGGTGTAGTCCAACATGCTGGATGGACGTGTGACCACGGATGTTACACACATAATGTGATAATCCATTTACTGAACTTTTTCATGCAGCACATGCAGTTTACAGTTTCAAACTTCAGTGCCCACCACAACATAGAAGTTGCACTGATTGCATTTTAGCTCCAAATTTATAAAAACTCTTAGATGTGCATCACTGTTGATACTCTATGAGAAAAACAGATGTCTCTGCCAGAGAAAACGGATTATAGAACTGTGAAAAGCAAAGTGTTTTTTGAGAGTAGGCAGTCCCTTAGGCCAAACACTGGCAAGCGTAGCCCTGCAGTGACATCAGAACTAGGTCTTGGTCAAACATAGTGCTGAAGAGCCTTTAAGTAGAGAACAAGAGCTGTTCAAGGAGGGACAGCATGATTGGGGAAGGAGACAAAAATACAGCACACATTTAGAATACCTTAGATTACCTTTGACTGGTCCATGTGATAAAATAAGATGTAGACAACAGGTGAGAAACAAATGGGGAGATGGATGTAGGAGGGGAGAGGGGCTAACCCAGCATAATTAGCCTGAGCTGCTTGGTTACCAACAAACAAAGCTCAGGATCCACTGAGCAACCAGGAAGGCGGAGAAAGCAGGAGCACGAGAGAGAGAGAGAGAGAGAAAGAGAGAAAGACAGAGAGATGAAGAGAATGATTGCACTGTACCACACACACTTGATGTCCAGTCTCCCTAGGAGACAGAGTATTAACAGAATGACAGTGTGGCTGTGAAGCCAGGAGCGTCCCTGTACAATACCATGATTGCATATGCAGGCAGACAGATTTTAAGGGAGATCGGTGAAAGTCAGTTGACAGTCGGAGGAGGAGAAAGCATGAGAAAGAAAATGCAAAACTATTGAAGAAAGTCAAAGTAAAGATGTGCATAGGGGTGAAGAGGATCTGTCAAAAGAGTAGAGCTGTGGAGCTCTAACACACACTCAGGCACACTTTCAGAAGAGCAGAGGACAGGAGGATGAAGAAACATTCCGCTAGAGTGGCTCCTCTCAGCTCATACAGCACACAGGTCCTCACCTGCCCCATCTCTGAAGGTAAACTTCATTATACCTGTGTGTGTTTGTGTATCTCAACAAAGAAAAAGAAAGATGATAAGAGGAAGATAAATTGAGAACACTTTTAATGCCGCTGTGGCTGCCTGCATGTATTTTTTTTGGGTAGTGTGTAGGGGGGTGTACAATCGTGAAAGTGAGCATGTGAGCTCTGAGTTAACTCTTTATTAAACAATGCTGGATTATGTTCAAACGTTCGTCAAATTATGTTACGATATTTAAACAAAACCTTTGCAATGTTTTTTTACTTTTAATTTTAAAAGGCATTGGGAAAAACTATAACATCAAGATGTGTTTCTTAAAGTCATTGATATTGCATTAACATTTGCAAAAATATGTAGCATTTTGTTTAGATTCTTACTTAATAATTATTTCAGAAAAAGAGGTAATTAGTTATCGGTTATTTTTCGGGGATTGGTGAAGTTGTGCAGTTTGCTGATCAGAGCTGGATTAAGGAACAGAAACTGATTTTGGTTTTATTCAGTGACAGTGACACCATGCTGACTACAGGGATACCTTATCAATAAATATTTGGCATTGTTGTAAACAGTGGTGCAGTAAGATGACTGCTACTGATTATTCATCTAAGTAAAGTAAATAAATAATTAAAAAATTGTTAAGAAATTGTTTGCTTTAAGCAAATTCAGTAGTGTTTTCAATATTAATCAATATACATCTCCAAGTAGCTTTCAGTACTGATCAAAGCTGCTATAAAACTTTTTCATTAAACATTTTGGACACAAAATGGGCAAACAAAGAAAAAAACCTTAAATGGCCAATTCTAAATATCATCTGTTCTCCCTACATGCACATTTTCTCATAATAAAACATAGATGATGTTATTTGGGATGTATTGCACTAGTTTAAAGTATTTCCACATGACATTATTGCAATCAAGATAATTTTATTCATCTGTTTTGTAATTTGGTGGCACGTCACTGAAGTACCCAAGGGTCGTGCCATACGTGCTGCAAAGACCTAATGTGGTGGCGGCCATGACACAAAGACCCTTACAACCATGCAATCAGAACTGAGACTAGAGATACCCTGATGAGGTGAGGGCATTTGTTAGAATGGAAATAAACAAAAAGTCCCAGGAAAAACGTAACTTTAACATACTGCTGAGCCACTAAAGAGGTGGTTCAATTTTATTTGGTTTCTGGCACCATTGTCAAATCCATGTACAGTTTCCCTGTACTGAAAGTCCAGATGTACAGCGTCCTGGTGCCACAATTGTCCATACATGTTTAATGTTTAAAGTGGATCAAATCATGAGTGATGGAGGAATGGATGGAACTAAAATAAGGCAATTCAAGAGGAAAATAATTTTTAGTCTCCCAGAGATTTGAGACTGAGAGAAACAAACCTAATGCTAAAGCTGTGCCAGAAGGGCTTACAGGGCAATATGTAAATGCTTAGTCAAAGAGCTGAGCTCAAAGCAGTCCCTGCTCATGACAATGAATTTGATTAAGTGGGTAAAAAGAAACTAATGATTGAATTTAGGAATATGGAAAAACATGCTTGATTGGAAAACATATTTCTTTGGTTGCAGGCAAAATTGATAATTTCATTGACATGTGATTAGCCAGTTATTAGAGTAAATCATTCAATCATTCAATCCTACAGCCTTATGGTTTATATTACTTTGTATTAATACTAGTGATGCAACAGTAGAAAGCAGTTGTAAAATCGTTTGGGTTTTTTTACATTTCATAATGTAATGTCTAATGTTTCTGGATTCTGTGACATTATTCCACACAGCTGACATTTTTGTTGTTGATCTAAACTTGTCTGCGCTGCCCAGAGCAGGAAAGTGAAGGAAATGTCAACAATTAAAACTACATTATACTGGGTATTACTATTAAAATAATTTAAAAGTGTTCCCCAGATATCGCCCACATTTCAAAAATGTTTTAGCTCAGCTGGGCTCTCTGTGTTGTCGCAGTATGAGCGAGTGTGTGTGAACTGTCAAGGATTGATTTTCACCATTAATCCTGTGCTGCTGGTTCCCTGTTACCATTATTTGAATTCTGTGGGTATAAATTAATTAATTAACTGCCATGCCTGCCACTTCCTTTCCAGCATTCTGGATTCCATTCCAGGTCTCGTGCTCTTATGCACCCCCAGTCCAGCCCAGCTTCCCATATTGACTTCTCTCACCTGTCTCGCATTTCCTCAATCACATCCTTGGCCGTTTTTTTTGTCGATGGCACGAACTTTGTCTGTTTGTGCGATGAGTTCGAGCATTTCTTATTTGTTTAGTTTTTTTCCTTTAGCAAATTACAGTACGCTGCTCCCAAAAATTAGGGAATATTTAATTTCTATTTTTTCATGCTACTTTTAGGCTCCAGTTGAATTATTACTATAGTGGATGTTATGTGTTGTTATATAATTAGTAATAATATTGTGGTGTAGAGTGGTGACTAGTTGTAGATAAACAGGGGCACACTGCTATAGTTTTTCACAGTACTGCACATTATTCATAGGGTATAGTTATAGACATTATTGTTAACTGATTTTAATAGGGTATGTAGTTTTCTATAGGGTATGTAGTTTTCTATATTATTTGTGCCACAACTTTTTTCAGGGTCTGATGGGAGAGATTCTTTTTGTCATATTACTCTACTACTCTTCATAGTGTGTGTGTGTGTGTGTGTGTGTGTGTGTGTGTGTGTGTGTGTGTGTGTGTGTGTGTGTGTGTGTGTATACATATAAATATATTATAGTGTGGCATCAAGTTAACAGGAACGACAGCAACTGGATCAGGAATCTCGGAGACACAAATGTGGAACAGGACAGTTATTATTTTAATGGAACACAATAAACTCCACTGCACTGTATTGTAAAAGTTTCCCATTGATTTTGTTGCTATTATTAGTAGTTCGATATTAATCTGGTTTAGCAGAATCTTTGTTCTAAAACATCCTCTATGGAGCTAGATTTATTTCTCAATATGTAGACGATGAAACAGGATTTAAGCATTCCAGATTAATCTTGTTTTACACATCTGGTAATAAAAACAATAATAATTAAATTATTTTAAAATTCTGCATTGTGGCTAAGTTGATTTTTGATTTTGGTATTCTCTTAATATGACACTGAAAATGCAAGGGAAATCATATTTTTAGAGGAAGTAAAGTTATTGTAACAATTATTTTTCTTAAATCAAGTCATTATTAGAGTGTCTCCAGAACTTTCCAGGGTCCTGGTTCCTCTTTGGTGTTTGCTTTAAATGCTTTAAAAAGTATAGGTCAATGCCATTGCTAGTAGAACCCATGATGCCATGTACCTAATAAGGTTTCCAGTGTTTTTGAAGAACACCTCACTGCACAACAGTATAATAGTATAATATCATGCCTTCTAAATACACTCATTGCCAAAAATTTATTTATGCACCCAGATCGAAATGTCAGATTGCAACAAAACTTGGCATGCACAAGGCATGAGGCATATATGTAAATAATCCACTGGAAGACATCTTGCCCAGTTGACTTTGAGAGGGGGTGTATCACTGAACGGAGAGAAGCAGGATAATTGGTTAGATGAATTGTCTGTTATGACTTATCTGTTAGGAGGTTTTAAGTTCTGTGAGGGCATTCACACACATCAAACAGGCTCCAGATGACCCAGACAGACCAACAGTAGAAGGAATTGTTTGATCCATTGACAAGCATAAGTAGATCCCACAGTTCTGTTATCCACCATCCAGAGACAGGTGGCACCTTCACCACACACACCCCTCTCTATGCTGGGATCATTTCCAAATGCTTAGAGGGAAGGTAATTTGCATACTCTTCCACTCAGGTTCATTACAGCTCTGGTCGATTTAACTGCCTTAATTAGTAGATATGTTTTTTACATTTACATTTACATTTTACGGCATTTAGCAGACATCGCTATCCAGAGTGACTCACAATTCATACAGTCTTACAATTTAAGCAATGGTGGGTTAAGGATCTTGCTTAAAGACCCAACTGTGGCAGCTTGGCAGAGGTAAGATTTAAACCCTGGACCAAAAGGTCCAGAGGCCAGTACCTTAACCGCTAGGCTACCGAAGTCCTACCACCTTTTTTTCTAGAATGTACATTTTTATAGGCTTTTATAGTCCACCCTTTTTCAATTTGGCCAGTGTATATTTTATTCTTCCAAATGTTTATCAGGCAGTGAGTGAATTTGGCATGTGTTACATCATATTTATACCCCAGTGAAACAGGAAGTCATGGATGAATACCACCATTATTGCAGAGTTCCACTGCAGAACAAAGTTGTCTGCTTTATTTAAAATCACTCAATGAGTAAAGAGCTGCCACGAGAATCGCCTTGTCTACAAGCCAGAATCATCCATTTTTTTCATTAAAATATGTAGATATGCTGGGAGTAAAATGCTCTACAGCATGAGATGAATTATAAAGTCTCTCTGGTTGTCGTGTGATTTGAAAAGCTTGAGATAAAAAGTATGAACCTAAGACGTTAATTATATTCTGTGCTTCATTCTTGTTTCATTAGCTACTATTAGAAGGCATGCTTGGTGTTTTTTTACTGCCTTCAAATTTCAGCTCATTTCAGACCCATTTATGTAGTATAATTGTATGTGTACACCAGTGGCAGATGCTGGTCTTTCAAGGAGGGGAAGCTCAATTTCGGCCTACATTATAAAATGTGTCGGTTTATTTATACGTAAATT
>JAVSBV010000147.1:5436596-5482832 GCA_033117975.1 Parotocinclus spilosoma | reverse complement strand
ACGAAACTTAACTGGCAGCCAGTGTAGAGATGATAGGACAGGACTAATATGATCATACTTTTTAGTTCTAGTTAAGACTCGAGCTGCTGCATTCTGAACCAGCTGTAGTTTGTTTATGGATCTACCCGAACATCCAGCTAGAAGAGCATTACAATAATCTAAACGAGAAGTTATAAAGTACTGTTCATCTGTAAAGTTCAGATGAGTACTGCATATAGGGCACGTTAAATAAATCAGATTTGGTGAGAGAACTTGGGCCATTCTACCTTGCTGTGATTTGGTTGAGGACAAATGTAAAAGTTTATCACACAGAGAACAGGTAGTGAGATTTAGACTGCATGGGTTTAGCTATGGTTGCTTTGAACATGGTGCTGTACTGTTTCATGACCCTCTGATGCTATTTTTGACATAAGCCTAGACTGTGCGACGCAGGCATTTTTTATGATACCTGCCATTAGTGCTTCAGCTGCAGATAACTGACACTACATGCTATTGATCAATACAACCTTCCTTAGTGCAGAGATGTCACGGACAGGAGCAGAAAACCTAAAACCTTGTGTTTCCTTTTCTTGATTGCAAGACTTATCATTCTTCACTTACTGTACTTAACTACTATTTTCAGTTATTTATACTTTCAACTCTTTTTACTTTCATGTCACTGCAAGTCCATGTAAACAGTGACTTCAGTTTAAAACAAAAGTTGTTACTTATTATTGGACAAGAAAAGGTTTTATTGGCAGATTGTATTAATGCCAAGCCATGTACAGGAATGTGAAAACCTACTTTCAGTTAAAGCAAATCACAACTTTTGTGCTGTTGTTAGTGTTGGTATTGTTATTGTCAGTGAAATTTTGAGGCTTTGTGCGTAGTTGGACTGAGTCGGAGCCATACTGCAAGTAAAATGCATTATTGTAATGTATTTGTAATATTTGGACAGAAATCGTGTCAACACTACATACATATCAACACTTCAAGTGGGAAGCTCCAAAGCTGCCAGACAGGAGTCTCCAATTAGGTCTCCAAGTCACAAGCAGTGCATATACTCTATTGGGAAAGCTTCTACTTGATACCCAGAAAGATCTATTTATTCAAAAGTCTCCCATTTACGATGTTAACTAGGTACAAATTTCGCTCAGGCGAAGTGTTTTGTACAAGGGAACGTGTCTACTGATTCTCTTGTTTCTACACTCATTGTCTATTTTATCAGCTTCACTTACCATATAGAAGTGCTTTGTAGTTCTGCAATCACAGACCATGCAACAATTGCAATGCATATTTT
This sequence comes from Parotocinclus spilosoma, assembly GCA_033117975.1. Lineage (NCBI taxonomy): Eukaryota > Metazoa > Chordata > Actinopteri > Siluriformes > Loricariidae > Parotocinclus > Parotocinclus spilosoma. The sequence goes on along the minus strand of JAVSBV010000147.1, from coordinate 5,481,553 downwards.
GTTAGTCCTTTTTACTCTGTTGAGCTGCTAGTCTTTCAAAAAGGGGAAGCTCACTGTCAGCTTGCATCTTAAAAAATTGTCAGTTTATTTATACTATTTATGCCTTCCATTCCTTTTCAAGAAAATGGTCTGTGTTCCTATCATACCAAGTGAGCGTCTTTTCCAGAGACTTCACCAGTGTCCTCTCAATGGCCAGCAGATCTAGGCTGATTAGATGACCTTGGCCCACTGTGTTGTGGGTATAAGACTTTAGAAACATTAGAAAATAATTTCTACATCTGTAGATGTAGCTCCAATTGTTGCCAATACCGATGACAGTTTGTACAGATGAGGCATTGCACTGTCCAACAACGAACCAACACAATGTTGAAATTGTTTTACTGAAAGAAGGAAAAAATATGAGTGTGTATTATTTACAGTGTACGAATGAACATTGGAAATGGTCAAGGAATTTGGCCAAACAAATACAAAGAAGTGAAGTCCTTCGAAATGAACACATTTAAGTTTTGACATCCTTGCAGTCTTAGATAAATTACGGCTGCATGGTAGATCAAGTACTGTTGTGGGTGGTGGATCGTTCTCAGCACTGCAGAAACACTGATGTGGTAGTGTTGTGTTACTGTGTGTTTTGCTGGTATTATTGGATCAGATGCCACAGTGTTCATTGAGGTTTTTAACACTGTTCAGTCATTGTGCACTCTATTAGACAAATCTACCTTATTCACCTTACAGATGTAAAGTCTAAAACAGAAGCTGTCTGAAACAGAAGAAGATCTGTTGTTGTACAGTTTGTGTTAGCCTTCATCTAATCCTTCATCAATGCTCACAAGATGCTGCCTACAGGATGTTGGTGGTATTGGTAAGGTTGGGGTCCTTACTGCTAAGAACAGAGTACATGACCTAGCAAAGTATGTATGGATTGCAGACTGTAATTGTAAAACTACAAAGTTTAGTGATCACTAAAACTTACATAAGGTATAAGCACAATATAAACTGAAAAATATAGAATGCCTAAGACTTTTGCACAGCACTGTAATTATTTACAGCTGTTTCAAAATTAAACGGTTATCCATTAGACAGTATTCTGATCCTGAGTCATTTCCTGATACTCTATGACCTTTAGGAGATGAAGGCTCAGACTCCCATGCCGAAACTCCAGCCAGTGAGACGAGTGGTGAGGTCACGTCCTATCAGAACTGTGCCAACGTTGTTCTGAAGGTGATGGGTGGCCTTCTGCTGGTGCTGTGCGTGTCCTCATCTTGGGTGGGCACGACTCAAGTGGTCCAGTGCACCTTTAAATCCTTCTCTTGTCCCTTCTTCATCTCTTGGTTCAGCACCAACTGGAACATCCTCTTCTTTCCTATCTATTACTCCGGCCACGTGGCCATCACACGGGAGAAGCAGACACCCATTCAGAAATTCAGGTGAGTTCGTGATAGACAAAAACAAATGCAATAGGAAAAGTAATAGATAATACAAATAATATAATAATTTTTGTTTTGTTTCACTGTGTAGAGAGTGCAGTAGGTTGTTCGGGGAGGAAGGGATGACGCTGCGGCTGTTTTTAAAAAGAACAGCACCTTTCTCCATTTTATGGACGCTGACCAACTATCTGTATGTGCTGGCGCTGAGAAAACTTACAGCTACAGACGTTTCAGCGCTTTACTGCTGCCACAAAGCCTTTGTCTTCCTCTTGTCCTGGATCGTCCTCAAAGATCGTTTCATGGGTGTACGGGTCAGTGCCTTTAAAATCTCTTTTATCTTATGGTTCCTGATGGAAAAAATATGCCATACACCCAGAGGTTTAATCTTTGAGGCAAAATAGTTATATAAAAATCACTGTCAATTACTACTGCTCTGAAATGAGAAATCACTTATATACTTAAAATGCTATTAAAAGCAGGCGTCATTAAAATCCTAATCAAATCAATATTTACCTTTAATTAAGTCAGTTCTCTTAGGGGCAGTGTGGTCCAGGTCCAAGTTATTTATATAGTGCTTTTTATAATAGGGCATTGTCTTAAAGCAGTATATATACATAATATTTAATATAATAAGGTATAGGTGTATAGGCATAAGTTGTCCATGTCAGGTGTCGGTGTGTTTGGCAGGCTTGGGTGACCATACCTACTGAACAGTCAGTGTGGGGCACTCTCGTCCAGTTTGACATGCTTCTGCCCCACCAACCCAATTTGAGTGAAAACTACCATTGTAGCATAAGTAGGAACATACCAAATAATAATAATTCAGAATTGAATTTTTAAATAACTTGTAAACTCTGTACTGAATATAATAAATGTGATAAAAATGAAAAATAAAAGCATTTTATTGGCCCCAACTCTAAAAATATTTGTATTATATATAGTGTTGCGGAACATCTAATATAGGTTATAAAGTTATACACAGTATCACAGTTATAATAATAAATGTTATCATTACTTCATTACACAAACACATTTGTTATTCATTGGCGAATGTGCAATGTTTCTGGCAAATATTTTCGCTTTTAAACATTCTTATATGTACTTTGCCTTTCACAAGCTCTGTTTAATTCTGCATATTGACTAAGAAATATGAGATATCTCTGAAGTAATTTCAGATTAATTAAATGTCACATATCCACTCCTCAGATTGTAGCTGCCATCATGGCCATTACGGGGATCGTCATGATGGCCTATGCTGATGGGTTTCATGGAGACTCCATCATAGGTGTTGCTTTAGCAGTAGGTTCTGCCTCCACCTCGGCACTCTACAAGGTTAGTTATGGTTACCTGTCTATTCACAGAACCACTGTTTAATATCGTATGCTATAGCTAATATATTAAACATCATCTTTTACTTTCGACTTTCACTTCACTGTTCTATTAGACATTGTTTATAAATGTCAGCAGCCAACTCTGCACTTTCAGGTGCTGTTTAAGATGTTCCTGGGCAGTGCCAATCTGGGAGAGGTTGCCCACTTTTTCTCCACAATGGGCTTCTTCAATCTGATTTTCATCTCCTGTGTGCCCCTCATCCTCTACTTCACCAGAGTGGAACACTGGGGCTCACTTTCCTCGCTTCCCTGGGGTTATATGTGTGGGGTTGCAGGACTATGGCTAGGTGAGAACATTACACCCTTTAACAATACCATTTTTTTGCATATACACATTTAACTCTAGAAGTCATGTTGCCATGATCAAGTCTTGTCTTTGTTAATGACAGTGTTGCAAAGATATTAGGTCATTCTAAGCAATAGGGCTGACTTCTTTTAGTTAAAGTGTAAAGACTTCAATGTACAGTCTACTGTTGGTTTATTGTTGATATCCCATATAGAGGGTTAGATATAGCCATAAAAATTAGTATGGGCGGGATGATGGTGTTTCGATCAAGCCTTTAGACTACACCCATGTGTAGGAGTGTTTCTTCTGCCAGCTAGACACCGGCTTGTGACCCACGACTAGGAGGAAGTGAATAAGAAAATGAATAACTGTGCATAGCCTGATTTGTATTTTTTGGAACCTTTGTGTTTCTTAATTTAAGTCACTTTTAATTTTAAGCCCTCACAACACTCTAAGGAAAGAATATCTTCTTATTGTTTTTGTGGTTTTCCATCAAGAGGTTCACATTAAGCAAATTTCATTTACATCAGGTAAACGTAGACTCAGGGGTGTTTTTGCCACTGAAGATTTAACACAAAACAGTTAGTATTTAGCGGTTTTATGTTCCTAATTGACTGCAAGTTTTACTAATGTTTGGGGATAATTCTTAAGATATGAAATGGTTCACCCTGCTATAAATTATGTAATAGTTAAATGTAGGAATAAGCCATGAAGAATCCCAGTCAAAGAGCCATGAAGAATCCCAGTAAAATCATTAGAATGCAAAAAATTCTTATACAGTCTATGGTCAATGGATTTGCTTACAGAAGCTGAGCATCCATTCACTTCAATAGGACTGCATGGAACAGTTTTCTTTTTAATTGGATAAATTGGATTGGATAAATGCCGTGATTTTGATTGGCAGTTATTTTGAGATATAGACCGTTTCTTAGTCATCGGGATCTCAGTCCCATCACAGATTTTGAAAATGAACAAAATTGAAAATCATTTCCATTGTTCATTTCTTACAATTATTATAAAACACACTAATAGTATTTTCTTGTTTGAATTCATTATCGTTAGTTCGTTCAATCAATTATTCATACAGTTGGCTAAGTCAGAGTGAGCAAGCCAGCTAGCAAGGTGCTCACGATGGCAAAACAAGCTGTTTTTGCCAAAACACATCTCACATCCATCACGTCCTACAAGCCCATGAGAAAGCGCCTTCTCTCCCAATTCCAGGATCACCAGGAGCGCTACAGAAATCTGCACATGGCCATCCTTGATAATCTCATATAGCTGATTCCTCTTAAAACTCCTTCTTAGAAGTTTTTTTGACTAATATTTTTTTGACTAATCAGAACATTTTTGTACAACAATGCATTTTTTTTAAGCCCCTGCTAACCCAAATTTACCGCAGACAGAATACAACACTGTAGTAAACTTTTAGGTGTGGTAAAAATGCTTAGTGTGTGTGAGATTTGGGGTTTTCATGATCAAATTACCGTCTGAAGAAGCATTTTATCACTTCAGCCATCCGATATGAGATGTGTCAGCAGACGTAAGGGCTGATAGTAAGAGATCCACTTGTTTACTGTCTTTTCAAACCAAAGGGGGAAACAAATTCTGAGCAATCTAAGGGATGCCTAAATTATTTTCTGCGCATCTACAGAGTGACGCAGGTCCCATGAAAGGATAAATAAATTATTTTAAATAATTTGCTTTCTTCTCTCACCGTCCTGATCTTTCTGTGCTGTTTTATAGCGTTTAACATCCTGGTGAATGTAGGTGTGGTTCTTACTTACCCCATTCTCATATCTATTGGGACATTACTCAGCGTTCCAGGCAACGCAGGTAAGTGTTTGTGATGATTAAGATTCTATATAATTTGTGTGGAGCAAATAACTCCACAAGAACAGAAAGATAAGCCATTTTGTACCTTGTGTTCTTTATCAAATACTGCAAATTGAATTTGAAAAACCAAAAGAAAAAAAAAAATCTTCCTAAGGTTAAGTTTAGAGTCAGGTGGTCATATACAAGTAATTAGCTACTGTATTATTATGTCAGTGCAAATTTCTTGCATGGCTAGAAAGACAGAATTCTAGTGTGCAATACTGAGAAACAATATTTGATATCTTGATAATATTGATGTTTTCTGGAATTTTGTCAATACTGGTAATTGTAGGATAGTATTTTGGCAGTGTATGTGTTTGGCATACAGTTGTTTGAACCTATCTTTCTCAAACACCTGAATTGCCAACATGTCTTTCATGATGTAACTGGTGACATTTTTTGTTATGTCTTGCCAACTGTTGCTTTTCATGTCGTAAGGCACATTTTTTTGTTTATAGATAAAGTTTATTGCATGTACTTTGACTGGTTTAAGCTTGTTGTGTTCATTTGTTCATCTGGCCACCTCTTTACGACTGAGTGTTAAAACTAACCATGTAAACTGCGAGGCTGGTGGTGTCTGTCATTTGTCTCCTGGAGCCATTTGTTCACCCATTTTTAACTTTAGTCATGTGCTTTTAGCTAGAATTGTGGCCCTTGATAATGCTGCCTCACACATTGTTAAAACAACAAAGAAGATGTTATTGTAGACGATACATATTACACACCCACTATTTCACCTAAAAGCTCTGTTGTGTTAATCTGGGCAGTTTCGCTAGTTTTAAGACTAGATCTCGTCTTTTATGCAAATGAATTCCCGATTTCTCATGCACAAATTTATTTCCTCTCACTTACACAGACACACAATCCTAAACTGTGTCTCGAGTGATCCTCTTTTTTAGGCTCCATTATCCCCGAGCATCCAAACCATTATGCAGCAAGTTTCTACAGCATCTGCCTCTCCTTCAGACACCAAGAGAAACCTAATAAATTCTGTGTATCCTCGCTAGCAGCAGTACCTTACCATAAAATAGAGATCACGTTTCCAAGGCGACAGGAACTGCTTGATGAAAGTACTTGTCTGTAAATGTGGTCCATCAAGGTCAGAGGGTTAATTCACAGGCTGTTTTTTTTTTTCAGAAAAGCCAGCACAAGTACTTGGTCACTGTTAGTGAGTAACCTGCTGTAGCTTTGATATCAAGTCTGTCTGGGTAATCAATGCATTACCACTACAGCTGCTGTGTATCACAGTGCTCTGTGAACAGGAAGTGACAGTCCTGACTTTCTGCTTTCTCTCAGAGTAAATATTTGGACTTTTCTTTGGCTGCAGGAGCCGGTGGAGCTAAAATTCATCTCGTAGGACCTCATTTACTTTTACTCATCAGCCAGGGCATAAAATAATCAGTAATCCAGCTTAGATTAATGCAGCCTTATGCCAAAGTCTAAGCATAATATGCTTTCTGGGTTTTTTTATATTGGAAAGCAACACTATTGCTGTCCCTCTTATTATGTGTGTTGCTGTAGCAACACATATATTGTTATCCGATTTTTTATTATCCCACCAATTTTCGGTCAGTATCTCCTCCTAGAGCTTTCGACATATCGGACAAACGTTGAAACGTCCGGGATGTTCAGGAGAAGTGTGCTTGTTCATAGCTAAGAGGTATCTCGAACCATGCACACGGTGCCCCCAATGTTCTGGCACAAAAATCCCATAGACAATGAATAGGGCTGTTTTTAAACTGCTGTAGCTCGGTCAATTTTTAAGCTATAAACACGAAAATCGAACCAGTTGGACCCGGCTATGATGTCACCGGTGAAGTTAATTTTCAAAGTGATCGGAAGCTTCGTTCTGTAGCTCGACCGTAGCTCGATCAGAATCGACCGGGTCTCGGGGCTACACCCGACCACAACCTCCCAGGACTCGGACCAGCACCTGATCAATGCCCACTGTGCCTCGAACCTAGGCTCGACCGGAATCAGCCGGGTCTCGATCAACGGCACCGATGCAACACACATCCGCAGTTCCTCCGGGAGCTGCATTTTCTAGTTCTTATGTCATCATTGTGTTCTTTGGACAGGCTGGTGTGACCCTCACCAAGGAATGCAATGATTAGTAGTGGGGCAGAAAAAAAACACACACAAAATACATGCAATTTTGTTAACTAACCACCACCCATGTTAGAAAAGTATTTGCCACAACCACATTTCACAAAAAGTGTTGCTTTCCTGACACTCCAGCCCACACCACAGCAAAAATGATTGGCATATTCCAGTAATGTATTAAAGTAACTCTTTTGAACTAGACTGTTCAGCCATTTAGCTGTCCAAACTCCAGTACCTTAATCACTAGGACACCACAGTCTCTTATCCAGAGCGACTTACACCGTATACAGTCTTTCAATTTAAGTAATCGTGGGTTAAGTGCCTTGCTTCAGGACCCAACTGTGGCAGCTTTGGTAGAGGTGGGAATTGAATCCTGGACCATAAGGTCCAGAGTCCAGTACCTTAACCTCTATGCTACCACAGTCCCACCTTTACCTTAAAATGGTTCAGTTATACCCTGTAAGATTGTATCAGTTAAAACTGACATCCGGTTCAGGACATGCTTGAAGCAGTGTTCTCCAGGGATCGACCCTGACCAGGATAGAAAATATAAATATAATAGAATTTTTTTTTATTATTATTATTAAAAAAATTTAGGTTTCATGGTTTTGTTTGTAAAATCTAAGTTTAGATAAACTAATAATGTATTACATTACATGGAAATGTAAGAAATATTATTTCCTCCCTGTCTACCTAGAGTTTCATCTTTCCATCTTTCTGCTTTTTTGTTTCACCTGTTTAGCTATTGACGTGCTGAAACATGAGGTGATCTTTAGCATGGTGCGTCTAACTGCTACCTGCATCATCTGCGTGGGCTTCCTGTTGCTGCTGCTGCCTGAAGAGTGGGACACGGTTACGCTACGCTTTCTGGCCACACTCGCCGACAAGAAATCAGAGGAGCACGGAGAAGAGCTCACAGAGTCCAGCGTCAACATGCGCAGTCGCAGCCGAGCCAACGGAGCCATCTCAATCCCGTTAGCATGACCACCGGAGCACTTCCGACCTAATGATAAAGTGCTAGATACCTGCCAAGTGGCAGCATCTGAGTGATGGCTACTTTTTATGGCTGAGCAAAAATCTCAGAGAGGCAAGATTAAGATTTTGAGTCAATATTTGAAAGAGCTCTGTGTGAATGAGACCAGAGCCAGGAAACAGAGGATTATGCCATCACCTCTAACCTTTAAGCAGAGTGATAGCGGAGCATTTTGGGACTATGTCAGGAAAGAAATCAACCTTTCCTAATAGAAATGTGTGTTGTTACAGTATTTGTTTTTTCAGCTGGCATTTCATACTCACATAGCAGACTCCAACTTCTGTAAGGAGATGAACTCTTAGTAAATAACCTTCACTGTTTGCACGCCTTCATCCCAGCCATGCCTGCTGAACCCTCACTTGGACTGTATTCTATGAATATAGACTCAATCAGAGCCAGTTTGGTTCATTATATTAAAATGCATGCATTCAGAGAGAGGCAGAGAGATATAATACAGAGACTCTTTATGATGTGTAACAGATGGTATTACGCCATATAAAAGAAGCGGAAATATATTATCCTATATATGAATGAGCTGTGGGTTTTTTTTTTAAACACTGAAATTAAAAATGAGGACCTATTACAAATGGGTAGTTACCAGGATACTCTCACATACACTTCACAGTTATACATTTTCAAACATATTTAAGAACCAGAGTGTGGAATTTTGCCATTATATCCTTATTCACAGTCACTGTTTCTACAGTGCTTTACATAAGCATTCACCTCCCTTGAACTTTTCCACATTTTGTATAGTTATAATCTTAAAAAAATGAACTTATTTTGAATTATAAAAAATTACAAATTATATTTTATATTAATAACAATTAGAGGCAGTTTTGCAAATTCAATAAAGTATGTTTCTGACATTAACATTTACTTTATACTTTTAAATTGAAGACATTATGAATCCAAGATATTTTAAGTTTTGCCTGGTCAAATTAATTTTTTTTATTAATCTACAGTACTGTGCCAAAGTCCTAAGCCACCATTAGATTACATATACCATTCTTTAAGCAATAGTATAATGACCATGGAGGCAGTCCTCCAAGAAAGCCTTTTTCAGTCGCCAACAGACCTGAGACTTGGGCAGAGGTTCACGTTCCAACAAGACCATAAGAATACTGCAAGAGTTACAGAGGTGTGGTTTAAAAACAAGAACCTCAGTCTATTAGAGCAGCCAAGTCAAAGCCCAATTTTATTTGTATAGCTCTTTTAACAAAATTGTCACAAAGCAGCTTTACATTGATACATAAACACTGTCACAAATTGGATTCAATTGTCCATAATGAGCAAGCCAAATGACAGTAGTGGCAAGGAAAAACTCCCTGAGATTAAGAGAAACCAGAGTCAGAAGGGAAACCCATACTCATTTGGGTAATAAACATAATTAACATTATATAATAAAGTTATAAAATTAAATTAAATGAAAATATGCAATTAAACAGAACTTGAGCAAAAAGCGTTATTGATCTGTGGGTTGGGTCTGGCTGGAAGTATCCCCTACAAAATGTGTTTGACGGCGGTGAATACTTGAAATACAAAACTGTACAACTGAAAGAGTCTCTAGAACCCTGCTAGGCCACCTCTAGCCTGGATACATAATGAGATACGTTTGGGAATTGGAGGCAAAAAGGTTCAATATTATATCCTATTGCACATTTGCCCACAGATGTAGCAGTTGGGTATGTACACTCCTGGGTTTTGTATTCCAGCTGTTTGCATAAATGCTTGATTGTAAATAAATCTGACAACCAGGCAGGCCATGGACATGTTGCAATCTCGCAGAGAAATTCCTGGGAAAACCAGCACTACAATGTTCTTTTTCCCCAACCAAATAGTAGACTTATAGATTATCCTGGCATCTAACACACCCAAATTCAAGCTTCGTCCTGCCTGTTTACCTCTCTAGAGCTTGTGGTTTGCACTGCTCTGATTTTGAGCGCTACTGTGTTTAAAGCCACTCGAACTGATACTCTGAAATCGCATATGGTGATCAGCGACTCGAGTGTCGCTGCTTGACCAATCTGTAACGTCCCTGTTGAAGGTTATTGTGTTGGCGTGGCGTCCAGAGGCAGTAGAGAGTTAACATTACCAGTAAACTTCTGCAAACTTGTGTGGCGTCAAAGCTGAGCTGTTGTTGCTCCTAGATGTTTCCACTTCACAATAACACTTGTGGTTGATTTACCAATGCAGAAATTTGGCACTGACTGACTTGACACTGTATCCTTTGTAAGTCACTTAGCTCTTGACCTATTCTTATGCTAATTTAGGATATGAAAAAATCCTGACTGCACAGGAAGCAGATCAAAAGAAGTTAATGTGAAAATGAAAGTGAAAGTGAAATGAATGATAACAGCCAATACATTTAAATAAAGGATACTTTTTCCAGTGTTTATCATGTGATTGTGAAATGCTATTATGGCACATTAGCACAATAATGTTGTCTAATTTGGCCATTACATAAACACAGGCAGCCCATTCCACAGTGATTATTATTTTGATATGCTAGTCCTCTGCCACACATCTAAGTGCACTCATTTACAATGGGCTTAATGCGATAGTGATAAATTTGCCAAGTGAATACATTGTTATGGATAACAAATTAGATCTCCTTATGTTAACACAATAGTACCCAGAAGAGAAATTAAATATGTACACACTCCTGAAAAAAAAACAAAACGTTTTAATCCATAGTAAGGTCTTAATAAATGAAGAAAACAATGATGACTTGTACACTAGAATAGAAATCAAGGGTCAAGCTGTGAATTCCACGAATAAACAAAGAATCATATTCATATTTTCCGATGTGAAGAGGAGTAAAAAAAATATATAAAGTCATAAAAATGCCTAAATGTGAGTTATATAAAATAAAATAGTGTACTACATTGGCACAACGGCTGGTGCTGTAGTCCCATGGCTACAGGGACCCGGGTTTGAGTCCCAGCCTCACTGCTCCCTGCGTAAAGCTTTGCATGTTACTTCCTACAGATTTCCTACTGAAATTCCTACAGATTTCCTATCATATTTCTAAGATGTGTTAAGTCATGCACTATATGCTACAAATGTAGCAGATATACAGTACTGTGCAAAGTCTTAGGCTACATACATGTGTAGTATGTGTAGTATGCAGTTGAAAAAAATCGAAAACAAAATTCACAAATTTCAGACCTGAATATTACAGAGAAGTGCAAGATCACTGGAACAGAGAGAAAAAGACAGCCTAAATCTAAAGAACTCTGAGAAAAGCTGAAAAGCCTGTTAAAATATACCATGATATTAAATTGTGGGAGTTTTTATTTTTATTTTGTGTACATACTATTTAGGTTTGTATCTTAATTAAGAAATAGAAATAAATGGATATGGTCATTATACCATTACTAATGGTGGTCTAAGACAGTAGCCAAAGGCACAGTACTGTAGATTTGGAAGAAAAAGTTTTTGTTTTTTTTTCTCAATGTATTCCAATAAAAGCAAAACATCTGTGCATGGAAAGTTCACAAAAGGAAGCAGATTTCAGGTGATTGAATGGGAAATAGATAATGTTTCTATTACGTTGAGTCTAAAATACAATACTTTAATTTAGCTTAAAAATTGTCCTGGATTCTGTCAATCATCAAGCTCAGCTCTCTGAGCACTGATATGCCTGGCCAAGCAGCAGGAGAGACACCCTTCACCACCCATCCAAGCATTTCCACTCCGTTACAGAGTAACCCAAGGGAAAGTCACTATGGAAACCTGCCACATTACAACAGTGCTGATAAATATAAACCAGGGAGTGGGACAAAATCCAGCCAGTCTTTAACACAACTTTTCAAGAGTTTCATGGTGCTACAAACTTCACAGAGGATAGAGAGGGTTTAAACTCCTTTACCTGAACAACTACTGTGAACTTTTCAAAGATTATACCAAGATTAGAAAGAAAGCAACTCTAAACATATTAGGTTTAGGACCTTGGATTATGTAATGGAAGTATGGAAGTATAGCCTTCATAGCTTCAATTTACAGTTCAGCAAAAAAAAGTCATATCGAGGACATTTCAAAAATGGGGAATAGCAACTCAAGACCAAGGATTTGTCAAGTCATACCATCTCAGAGTGTGCTAGAGGACCACGCAACCTTGCCAAATATAGTCACCACTGTAAGTTTTCCAGCACAACAGCAGGTAACTCTGAAACACCAAGTAATCAACCAGCTGCCTCCTCTGAAGCAGAACGTTCATTCCATTGTTCAGCCACTACCAGGTCAGTTCATGTTTAATTCCTACAACATACAAATTAATTTGTTCTACCTTCATCTTGTAAAATAACTAGGGATTCTGTTTATGGATGTGTAGAATTTTGTGTAATCACTTCAAAAGTGTTTAGCGTTCCAGCATGTTGCAAACTGATGTTCACAGACTTGCAGAAACTTCATGCCAAATCAGGTGACAGCATCATCAAGTCTCATCCGCCACAAAAAGCAAAGGTCTGGAGCTTCAACTTTCTATTTAATATGGATATGAATAAATACAGATAGCTTATGCTTCAGGTTACAATTGACAGCACGGGCAATCATTTCCCTTTTCTTACAGGCATGGCAACCAGTAGCACCCTTTATGGACCTTGCCCTGGCTCCTGATGAACATGCTTCTATGGTACATACAATTATCTACATCTTTCCCAATTCACAAATCTGATTAAGTGAGAACAAAAGATGGGTGAATGATTTCAGACTGTAACACATTATATTTATGTGAATTCCTTAAAATGTGTCTTTATTGGACCAAGGGGTGGAGAGATGGGATGGTAAATCAGTTTTCCAGTCCGAACCAGGAAAGGCAATGTGGAGCAAGCAGCTGCCAACAGGTACAAAGCATGAAGGAACAAGCCATGTCATGCACCAAAGTCAAATCAATACTCTAAATTCTAGGTTCTATAAGAGAAGGACAGCATTCTTCTACCACTAATTAATAAATATGACATTTGTTTGTGAGCTTACTTATAAGGAAAGGCCTGTGACAGTGGCAGTCTGGAAAATGAGGTTTCATTTGTATGCCGAGAAGGAAAAAATAGCTTCTACTGTATGGGCTACAGTGGCAAGTGCAGTATAAATATGCAAAAGCTCACAAAAATGTAACAAAGCTAACTTCCACTAAAATTTGGGGTCAACCGTATGTAATATATGGCCATTATATTACTGCTAAAACAACAAATGTAATTTTGGCCTTATGCATATCAATGCATATATGGTGCCTTGATATAATTAATATAGTTTGGATGTAATTAAACCTTTTTCTGGTGCTCCCCCTGGTTCTGATTACTGTACTACTGGAGTGGAATCACCTGGCCAGGAGTCACAGTGCTTCCACCATGGGGACCCAGTTTCCAGGTACAGGGATGTACAGGTCCTTTCTCCCCTCAGGGAATGAACTGAGGTCGTTAACTTACACAAAACTGTTGTCTTTGATAAGACATTGCTTTCAGAAGAGACCACTGCATATAAAACCATTAAATGATTGATTGACTGCTACCTCACATCTAAAAATCATCCTTTCAGTTGATGTATGCATTCCACAGAGAAACTTGGAAGGGTTTCTGCAAGCACAGACACTTCTGACGAGTCAAGTGACCAAGAAGCGTCGAGCCCATCAGAAGCAGTTTCGGAAGAAGCAGCGGGAAGAAAGAACGTTGTACACCTCCACTGGTGAGTGTGAAGCATGCTGTTGTTTAAGTGTTGTTTATATGTCTTGGTAAATGTAGATAATGTGAGATCATATTATTTAACTTTGCTGTCTAGTGGAAGAAACTGATAATGACCGGCCAGCAAGAATCAGACTGGTTTCCAGGCCAACACAAAAGGACATCTTCTGGGATGAAACCAATTGTCAGAGCCTGGACCTCAGGGAGCTCCTACAGCCAAGTCCTTCCCCAACACATTCAGACTTTCAAATGGAACAAATGATGCAACAACCACAACCAGACAACAGATCCAAGAGCAACATGAGCAGATTCTTCAGAAACCAAACTGGGACTGTAACAAAGTTTGATGGGGGTCACATAAGTCACACAGCCCAGATGACACCACAAAAACAGTTTCCCTGGCTGGAGGACCTGAGAAAGCAAGAGAAAAGATATCCAAATTCTTTGGACATTCTGAATGGTCAGTGGGGACATTTACAAGGGTCTGTTACAACCAGGGGAAGATGCAGTGAAGGATGGAGAAAAAAGGATATAAGCACTGATGACCACCAGAACAACTGGGAAAAAAACACAGACAAGCTAGATACAAGTGTACGTTTAGAAAGGGGGCATTTTAAAAGCGCTTTTATTCAGGAAAACTTATAAAAGTACTTTGCGTTTTTCTTAGGGTGTGTTCCCGCTTGGTAGATTTGGCTCAATTAACTCATTATAAACCATTATCCCTATTTGGTGATCGGGTGCTTTAACTCGCCTACTGATGGGATGGGATGGGATGTAGGCAGACAGAAATAAAGTAATATAATGTTCCCCAAAAAATTAGGCAGTTAATGGGTTAAAGAATACACTGGTGTGATTGCTCTGTTAGTGCAGTTAATTTGAACAAAAGGGAATGCTGGCATCTGCACCTTGGTGCGCACCAATCCAATGAACTCTGGTGTGGTTTTATTGATGTTTTGATGGACCAAGGATACATAAACAAACATGTAAACACAGGCGGTGAGTTAGGCCACCAAACGTATGAGATATCCTATTGTTTTGGCAATGGTATAATAAGCATATAGAAGTTTTTCAGTCTCTTTATTATAAAAAAATAAGAAAAACATAGCCTACAATAGCTAGTATTTAATGCTTACACTTATCAGCAATGGCAGCTTAATTTGGATGTCATGTCAACCATTTTACAGTGCTGAAGAACCTTGATCAGGAATTGTCTTTTTGGAGGGGTAACAGCCAGGAAACCATTTTTGTAAGGAGAAGAGGGTGAAATGGGTACAATATGGTAAAACACAAAGATTGGAATGAAGATCAGAGGAATGATCTTCATTAAGAAGATGTCATATATGGCCATGAAACCATTGGTAAAACAACAAATCTAAAGGTGGCCTAAATGGCCTATTTTTGCATAGTACTGTATTCTTAATATAGCAGTTAATATCTATCTATCTATCTATCTATCTATCTATCTATCTATATATATATATATATATATATATATATATATATAAAAACTGCTATATTAAGAATACAGTATAATATATATAGCTTAATATATATACACACACACACACGTGTATATATATATATATATATATATATATATATATACATATATACATACACAGGAATCTATGCAACATGTGTTCTTTTGTGTGCAGAAAGAAATTTAAATTATAAGAGCTCTCTGTGAATTACAAGCTAGTAAAAATACACTTTTGAAAGCACATATCAAGAAATTAAGAAGATATGAAAGCTCAACAAATACAATCACAAAACGTAAAAGCTAAGAAATTAGTATGTGACCTCATTCATATGACTTTTTTGCTTTAATGATAAGATTATCAGTGCGAACACTATGCACACCAGGACTGAAATGTGACAACGTATCATCATGTGCTTCGGTCCAGACCAAGTGAACAGAATCAATCCTATTTGCAGTTTTTTATGTTATAAAACAACAAGAAACTAAATGAAAATTAATTCTGTGCAGGTTGGCATTGTAACAGTGGTACACTCTACTTTCCTCCTATCAGTTTAGAGCATCTTTTAATCAGTGGCTAATTCTGAAATAAAAATCAAGAAAAACCTCATTGTGACAAAAATAAAGGACATTTTGCCAAAACAGAAGAACAAATACTCAGTACTACACCATTGACATGTTAATGGTGAATTCCTGCCCCAGTTATCTTACAGATAAACAGGACAACCAATCAGGATGTCTAATGTTATGCTGATAAGATTGGTACTGGAAAAGAGAGAGAATTATCTCTGTAGAGATAATGGAAATAGGCACAAAGCTATTTTCAGGAAATGGTATTCTGTTAACTAGTTTAACTGTATTTATTGCCCTGTCATGCCTAAGGGGATATATTCTAAGCTACTGATTAAACACTGAGTTGCCACTTTATTAGAGACATGTGCCATTTTATGATTGCAGAATCATTCTGACAAACAGGCACCACATATTTACAACTCATCATTCATTAGCATGGATAGGTTTTAACAGAACATGACCAGAATACCATTCCTGTCTTAAGGGTGACAGAAAGGCAAGACAAGGCAAGAAATAAGAGCACAATATGGATTACTGACCAGCTGAAACATGACCTGGTCAGATGAATCTATGGTCTGGTGTGGATGGGAGGGTCACAATTCTCGCAAGCAGCATGAATCAGTGATCTCTTCCTGTCAGGTGTCAGGCTGGTGGTGGTGGAGTAACGGTGTGGGGAAGGTTTCACCATATTGTTACACACCCTGTTTCTTTTGATACCTGTGGATGGAAGTTAGGACAGATGGGCTTACCTCAGCACTGTGGTCAACCAAGTTCATCCCATGATAGAAGCAGGACAATCCACCAAACCACCAAACAGTTGTATAGTAATGGATTGTTTCCAGAAACATGACAGTGAGGTTACCTTGCTTACCTGGACTTCATAGTCAGCAAATCTTGACAATATTAAGAATCCCCTGGACAAGGTAGAATAGGCTTTAATTCCGTCTAATTTGCGGCAACTGTGAGGAGCTATCCTGTCTACCTTAGTCAATGTTTCTGATAAAAACATCTAGTTTTAACACTTAACAAAATCTGTGCCGCAAGGACCTGCTCTGCTGCTCTAAAAGAGGCTCAACACCCTACTAGATTGGTGTATTTAATAAAGAGTGACCATTTAGAGTTATATCATTAGTGAAAAGCTTAATATGGGATAGCTGTTCTCTTTAATTTCCTTACATGTTGACGCAATTTGGATAAACTTGCAGAGACAGCTTTTTACTAGGAATGCCCCCATGCAATATTAGGATGGAATCTCGAACCATTTACTTTAATTTTGCAACACCAACAAGTTTCCCAATAGCAACTTCTGCCAAACAAATATAACAAAGAGTGGTGGTAGCACTGCAAAATAGGACATATACTATTACTAAGTGAAAAATATGCCCTAATTTTTGTGAGCAGTATAGTAATGATTAATTATATAATAATAAATAGTTTATTTTTATATTAATTCTGTTTCATTTTAAACTGGAATGCTGTGCCAAGGTCCTGTACATTTCTTTGTTATTTTAGTGACAATTAAATTAAAGTAATTTACTACGTTTATATTTGTGTTAATGGGTTATATTTTGTTTTACAAAATAAAAAACATAGTAATGTTAAAGACAATACTGATTACTTACATCTCTCCTAAATGGTGAGGAATATTGGTTATTAATTCAGCAATGGTATTGGATTAACTTGAACTGTATTGGTATATATAACTATATATAATATTTTTATATTATATAATATTATAGATATATTATAGATATTAATAATCTCACATTAAACACAAATCAACTCAGAAACATTTTTCAACTCATCAGCTGTTAGAAGCCAACACCATTGAGTGTAACAATATTGATTTTGGCCCATTTTTTGCACAAGAGTGTTATTGCACTATACTGCCAAAAGTATTTGCTCACCCATCCAAATTATCTGAATCGGGTGTTCCTATCACTTTCATGGCCACAGTTATATAAAATTAAGCACCTAGGCATGCAGACTGTTTTTACAAACATTGGTGAAAAAATTGGTCGCTCTCAGGAGCTCAGTTAATTCCAGCGTGGAACTGTGATGGACCATCATATTGAACGATATTGATTAGGAATAGGAGATCACTTAACATATTAACTGGCAATTTTTTTCGGAACATTATTTTACTTTATTTCTGTCCGCCTGTATCCCATTCCATCAGTAGGCGAGTTAAAAGCACCCGATCCCCAAATGGGGATCATGGTTTTTAATGGGTTTTAAAGCTCATATATGAGTCAAGGCAGGTGAGAAAATACTTTAGGCACTAGTGTATATAAACTGTAATACACCTAAAACCAGTCAAATAAGTAACTGAGACCAAAAGCAGATCATCTGTAAAGCTTCCGAGATAACGTTCCTTGTCCCTATTGTGTTTTAATCAATTAAATCAATAAAACATGGAATTTGACCAGAGATGCCCAAACTGCAAATCCGCTCCCCAATAAGTTTTAAATTGAGAAAATAAAGCTTGTTTTAACAGATTTGTTTGGAGGGTAATGCATCATTATGGCAGTTCTCCCATTCCCTAGTCCTCCAGAAAACAATGGTCTCGCTCCTGCTGAATGCTTCCCAGCTGACAAAATTATCATGATAAAATACACATTCAGGCTTTGGGTTGTACAGCAGTCTTTATCCAATAGAAATATGAATTCTAACACCAATTTAAATGAGTTTAATCACAAATGCAAATAAGAAACCACAAATGAAGAAGCATCTGTTTCAGTAGAGCATCTGATGATGCAGAGTTGGCTGAATTATCAAGATATGCTATGTGACTTTTTTAACAACATAAAGGCAGTCTATTGCAACACTGCTCTCATTTTGTTAGGGCACACACTACAACCCATTTTGTCCAAAAAAATGACTGCGCGTTTGCAATAAAAATCAAATAATTTATTTATACTTTTTAAACAAAGTCTGTTGTCCACTTGAAATCAAAGAAAATTTCCAAGACACATAAAAGGCGTGGAGAGTGAAAGAAAAATGGGATGACAAACATGCAGACCTTTCTGTACTCTCCAAGTAGTACGACAGCTCGCATATCTCGTTTGCACCGGATCAAACATGCAACATGAATTCAAAGGATGATGGTGTTGAAAACTAGCTGCATGTGCAGATCCATTGATCGCCTGTTCACCAAAACGCTACCACAGCACACACATCTGTATCATGTCCAGTTTGACTAAACAGAAAATTCTCATATCCAGCTAGATCCGGCCAGCTGTTGCTTAAAAAGCTGCTGTAAGTTTCAGAGCTAGCTGACATAGGTACATAAAATTGGTAAGATGGCAGTGCAAATTCAGAAAAGCTACTTTGTGTATGCTGCAATCTTCTGTTCATTAATCTCATAAAACATGGACTACACATACAGAACTGATCAGCTGCCAATATGCAATAATGTCTATGTAGGTTTAGCATAGATTCCACTGAAAGAGTTTGAGTTATCTAATTTTAGGAGTATCAGCAAAACAGCAGCGATTGATAAGAGGGTGCATTTGCACAATAACAGCTCACATTTCCATCTCTCAACGGCAATTCGCCTGCTGAAGGAGCATAACCCTTTGAACAAACAAACTGGCTCTGAAGTATATTGTGTTTTGGAATAAGGACGGGGTTCTTAAAAGAAGCTCTCGGCATGAACAGGGGCAAAAATAGGTACAAACACCTGTGACCATTTTTTTTTTAAGTCAAAGTGCATCTGGCGTGTTTACATACCCAGAAATTATTTTAGACTTTGCCTGATCATTTCATTTCACTTTATAGCCAACACAAAAATTTCCAACAAGCTAATCTGATCAAGTGTTGCACCTCTATAGGAAAAAAAAAACCACATCTAACCACCAAAGAAATTCCAAGACGATCAAAAAGCAAAGAACACTGGGGGGGGGGCGTCACAAACGCAAATCATCACACATACACACAAACCAATCAACTATTACTTTCGCAAAATACACGACTCATTCTAACATATGAATGGAAACTAAAGAGCAAACACTCCGACCATTGCATATCCCTCTCAGATCACTGTGTGCTGCTCGTAAATACATGCTGTCCCCTGCTGGTGAACTAATGCAAAGCTTGCCAGAATCTCTTATGCAGTGCAAAACCAGGCATTTTTTAATACATGTAGCTTATTTCCAGTAAATGCATTTGCTCATTTATTTACCAGAGCTGGTAAATTACACCTTTGGCAGTCAGGAAGAAGGACACTGTCAATTATCCAATTAAGAACATCACTTAAATGTACGCACTTTAACAACTAAATGCAGATTTTAAAAAGACTGTCAGGAGTGGAAGTCCAGATCGAAAGATTTTGAATCAATTTATATAATGACACAACCCCACCCACACCCCACTAACAATGTTACAGATTTAATTGAAACCAGTAGGGCTGTCAGAATAACCATGTTTATAACATGTTAACACAGTTAATCACATTTACATTGCTTGACACTGTAAAGCACTCAGTATTGGGAGTGACTGAAATGGACCCATAATTACCTTCCCTACATTCTAAATGCTATAGAAAGCAAAGGGAGCATATAGAGAGGGCATTGGACATTGGTAAGGGATGCTTAATCGCTTTGCTCGTTCCTTTGTGACTGTAAATTCCTCCGCATGAATACAACAGCACACTCTGTCGCAACACAAGTGGCAGAGAAGTTACAATGAAATTTTGTGACTCAGATATGGTAAAAATGTTAGTAAATTATTGTTTAGTGCTAATTGAATGAAAGCTTTTTAAGGCGAATGTTACGTCTACGTAACGTTACGATAAGTCAGACAATCACCACAAACGCAGCTTCTGCTCAGTCTTGCACATTGCTGGTGTCCCACATGCTTCCATCATACACATGTACAATACACTGCAAAAGTCTTAAGCCATCGTTACGATTTGTTGTTTTAGCAACAGTGTAATGGCCATATGTAACAACAAACTTGGATTCATCACTCTTTCAATGATTTTCAATCAAATCTTTAGCATATCTTTGCCTTTTCACCCTGTTCCCCTTCCAAAAAGTGGTTTCTTGGCCTAGACCTGTAAAAGGCTCAACTTGGCCTGAAGCTGAAGCTGCTGCTATGGCACAAGTGGAAGGGGAGGGCCATATTAAATACTTGCCACTGTAGCCTATAGAAGTTGGTATTTAAATACTACATACACATTCACTTCCTTTATTTTATGGTTGTATTCTAAAAGAGACATAATGATGTATCAAATTTAATGGTGGCCTAAGACTTTTGCCCAGTATTGTACATTTCTTTAGGGTCATGTCAGAGAGCAAGCAAAATAATTTGATGAATCAACTAATGCAATAAAAACCACGCGATTAACGCGAGAATATTTTAATCGTTTGACAGCTCTAAAAAATATGAATTCATTCGACAAATCAGCACAAACATCTGCACAAAATAAAGCAGCACTTTCTAAATTAGGAGTGCACAACTACTGGTGATTTTCCTGCTCCAATGGTACATGTCCACTTACAGATTCTCTCACAGCATGCAATCACATTCCATTCCCTTCTGCTTTCTGTTCAGCACACCACAGAACAGGATGGAAAGTTATGGACGTGTATCTTAAAAGAGACCTGATTTCAGTTACCAGTTAATCGCCAGGTTTACCACCGATGAAGCTGTAGCTGTGCGCTCTTATTCTATGTAGACTTTACTAACAGGATTATTTTAGCAGAACATGGGCATGTCTGGTCAAAAACAACTGAAGTCCATCAGCTTTGAAATTTCTGTACGCGCACGGACAACATTCTCTAAACACAGAGCGATGGTGTCTTCTCCAGCAAGTGCATGGTTTGGAGCAGCTGCATTTTAAACATGTAGGGAGCTCTGCTCGCTGTGTTCAAAAACGTGAAATAAAATAAACATAAAAGAATAGACAGTCCCTCCCACCAACACACACGCACATACACACACACACACACACACACACACACACACAAAGCGTTCACGCATACAAACGCAAGCCAATGCTGTAGGCTGTAACAAGAACAGCCTCAGTATCCCTATGAACCCTCTTCAGAAGAAAAAAGAAAAATAAGATTTGATAGTGTAGGTTCTATTTCAGCCTTATCCCATGTTTAATTTCTTTTGACCATAGACATTTATTTTCCATCCCTCAGTTACAATTATTCATAAAAAATAAGAGTAGAAGGGTGATGCCTTGCTTTTTTCTGTTTGCCTGAGCCAGTTCAGCACGACTCCTAGAGGTGATCTTAACGTCCCATTCAGTCTCCAACACAACCCAACAGAGGCCCTTTGACAAAAGCGTAAATCCAACAGATTTTCCTCTACGGAGTCAGCGACTGTCTTCAAATATTAGCACCCCCACTTTTTTTGCAATAACTTCTCTTGTTCGAAGAAAGGTACGTAAAACTCTTTATTACATTTTGCTCGTGTTTTTCATGCGGGCTGCCTCCCCTTTCGTGGCACGCTGGAGGCCGACTCTCCGTACTCACTGGGACACAGGGACAGGAGGACAGAGGACCGGACGGACGGTTGGAGGAGGTCACAGGCCGAATCAGCGCAGCCAGAGTTTGAGCCGGAGAGCGTCCACTCCGTTTAAATAATATCTGAAGAGCCGCTTGTCCCTGACAAAGCCCAGGTTTTCATAAAGTTTCAGGGCTGATTTGTTGGTGATTTCAGTCTCCAGGACCACCTGCACAGCAAAGCAGGGAAACACGTATTTTAGAAAGACACAAAAAGAACAGAGAAGAACACAGGTTTTAGGTAGGATGGTCAAAAAACAACAGTGTGAGTAAACTCCAAAATGTCTCACTTACACCTTAAGATTTGAACTTTCTTAGCAACAGAAGAGGAAGATGTCAGAAAAAACATGGGCACCTAGGACGTTCCAGCTATTACTTGTAATTGCCCAATATATTCAGCAAAATTCTAAAATAGCCTTCCTCAAATAGATAAAAAAAAAATACCTACTTAATATTAGAGATGCACTGCAACTTGAGAAAGATTCATGTCAGTCTGAGCCACTGGAAAAAAATGAAAACCTGTATATGGTGTTTAAATAGTTTCTTTAATGGAGAGTGTGAGAATGGGCAAACAATACAGTGTATACTGCTCTCCCTATTTTTTTTTATTTTTGTGGGCCGTGTATGAATATATATATATATATATATATATATATATATATATATATATACACATACACACATATATACACACACCACTCACACGGGACACAACTTTAAAACCACCTGGTTCACAGTGTCTGGGGTTTCCCAGCAAAACATACTCATAGCGTCACATTTCCTGCAGTGGATTGTCTGCTTCCCACAGTACCTCCTGGTGCCATCACGTCCCCAAGTAAATGGTGCATATGTAACCAACCAGCCACATGATATGGAAAAAATATGACCCAATAGACTGGCACTAACCAGCCTGCAACTAGGCAGGCCCATACTTAGCAGGGAATTCTGCACTGTGTGACACAGTCCTTCTGTAAGCAGCACTAAACATTCTGTGACTTGTACCACAGTAGTTCTTCTGTTCTGCTGTCACGCATTGATGTGCCTCAATCACCCCACTATGGTTGATTTTCCACCCATACGTGCCCCTGATCCAGCCCTTTCGTGCACTGAACACTGAGCAGTATCACACACAAATGCATCTTATTTGCAACGTGAACTGACTGTTGGTATTCTGGTTCGAGTCCAAGAAAATGCTTGGTGATGCTCAATCAAGGCTGAGCAAACCGGAATGTGTTCAAATGGGTTTCAGATTCAGAGTGCAGAAAGTTCAAGCATTGTTCAAAAAATATATATTTGCGATTCTCTGTCCTCTGGCCCAGTCAACAATATTCTTTCATACAAAACTTTTGGAGAAAGTCCAATAGGGCTGTTCTCAGTTTAGAAGTTTTTGAAGGAATCCCAGTGCATCTCTAACTCTTTCATACATTTTCATTAATTTAAACTAGCAATCAGTTTAACCTTGTTAATTGCTTCTGAGAAGTGTCTATGTGTCGACAAACAAGCTAAATATATCCCAGGTCTTAATTTCTTAGCTAATACGTGGGGGTGTGCGACCATGTATCGCCTACCATAAAATGTTAATTGTTGTCTTTAGGAAGTCATGTATTCACGGTGTCATGTAACCAGGTAAGAAAGATCACTGCACATGCGCACTGAATGCATGCAGTGTGCTAGTGGCACAAACCAAGCTAGTTTTCTACCTAAAAGCACATCACTGAAGTTAAAAATGAATAAACATGATACACTGTAGTAAGATTTAATTGCTAGACGGTGGTGCTGCACTTGTGTGCAGGTGGTTTGGCTTTGAAAAAACAACTTTATCAAAAATCAGTTGCTGTTAATGACAGCTTAACAAAAAACACCATCTACAAACTAACCACCATGCAGAATATGATGATTAGTACAAACACTGAGGCTTAAACCAGCCAAGGTGCGAGCATAAAAACACTCTCAGCAAACCTTTCTCAAGAATCATTCTGTAAAAAAAAAAAGTGTCTCAAGAAACGCAGCAGACGGCAAAATTACATTACTTTAGAACTGAAATATACACTGCCTGGCCTAAAATAGTTCAGTGATAATTTATATTAAAAATTATTTCACAACCCCAGGAAATGTTTCTTTTTGTGTCAATATCGCACACCCTAACTAATGAGAATCCTTACAGTTGTATGAACTACTTCAAAAAAGTGACCTGACCCGATCGTGCAGAAATCTCTTACCTCATCACAGTCTCCTTCCACCATGGCATAGATGGCCTTTTTAACAAGGTTAGTACCTGAGATAGCACAAAAGGAAGATTTATCAATTAGTCTGAACATACATTTAAGAATTTACTAAATGAATCTATTTCCGCTGCATAGAATAAGCAAGAACGACCAGCATTTCCTGGATCTCATAATGAATTGGTGATGATAAAATTTATAGCTGCAGGCTGACTGACAGATCGCAGTCAGATACAAATAATACCTTCTTGATTAACTATCTGATATACCACAAGAGGAAATGTGCTACAAAATACAGTTTGTGGAGGAAACAACATTTATTTAAGACATGGCGCAAAAACACGTACCAATGCCTTTCCTGCGAAACTTGGAGTCTACAGCCAGCATGGCGATGTACCCCCGCCTGAACATCTTCTTGTGCATGTCCAGCTTACACACAATGGCACCGACGCAGTTTTTCTCCACCATTGCCTGTGACATAACAGAGCTTTAGAAAAGAGCCAACAGCAAAACAGCATACAAATGACTACTTCCAGGAATCACTGAAAGAGGAAAAACCCCTGACAACCTATAGCTGTGACTCGGCAGACTAAAAAGGACACAAATATGAGGCACATACATCCAAGCAACATAATCATCTGCATAACTACACCATTATGAAACTAATAATGTTCCGTTGTATTTATATAAATAAGAGACAAAGTTTGGTCTTGACAGCTGTGTATTATTGTTTAGATTTTAGAACAATGCCTTTGGATTGAACAGTTTGAGCAGTTGTAATGTTCAAATTGTCAATGTCCAGTAGCAGTGGTGAACTTTTATTATTTCCACTATTACCTTTTTTGTACTTTGTTTTATATGTCCATATATACCCTATATACCCTAGTGGAAAAGGTACTTCTGACATCCAAAATGTCAAAGTCACATGAAATCTGGTCTGTCCTATTAGACCGAGTCGAAATACAGTTTGTATCAGAATGGTTTACATCAGATTGTACAACAGACTGCACAAAATCCACCCAGCTCAAACAGTTTGTTTATTTATTTATTTGGCTTCTTTAACGTCGCTATCAGCATCAGTGGCCATGTAAGCGACACACACAAGGCTACATCCATACACAAGTTCATCACAACACCAGTCACATATACATATATATATATATATATATATATATATATATATACACACAAGTCAATGCCAATTTAGAGTTGTCAATTAACCTAACACTGATGTCTTTGGACTGTGGGAGGAAACCGGAGTACCCGGAGAAAACCCACACAGACACGGGGAGGACATGCAGACTCCACACAGGAAGGACCCAGGTCTCCCCACCCTGGGATTGAACCCGGGACCTTCTTATTGTGAGGCAGTGGTGCTACCCACCGAGCCACAAATAGTGTCAACGACATGAATGAATTACACATTATATACAATTTATTAGGTAAACCTTGCTAGAATGGGGTCCAGACCACTTTTTTGCCTTCAGAACTGCCTTAAATTTTCATGACAGGTGGTGCAGACTTGAACATGGTCAAAAAATGGACATGGTCAGCAACACTATGCAGGTAGGCTGTGGAGTATAAATGATGGTCAACTGGTATTAAAGGGCCCAAAATGTGCCAAGGAAACATCCCCCACACCATTACCCCACCACTACCCTGAACCATTGACACAGAAATTGAGACTCATCAGACCAGGTCACATTTTTCCAATCTTGTATTGTCCAAATTTGGTTAGCTCTTGTGATTTATAGCCTACATTGCCTGTTCTTATCCGACAGCAGTGGCACTTAATGTGGTCTTGTTCCAATGTTTGTCATGCTTATACAGAGATGCTCTTCTGCACACATGAAAGCTGTTATGTGTTTATGAAATGTATCCATCCAACCAATATTAATATTTATTCATTTAATCATTATCCGCTTATCCTATTCAGGGTGAAAGGGGGATAGCCAGTGCCTAGGATGGCAGCACAGGGCACAAAGCAGGAACAGCCCTAGACAGGGTACCAATCCATCGCAGGGCACATACACTCGCACACTTGTACACACATTCACACACTAATGGAACTTTGGAAACACCAATTAACTTAACATGCATGTCTTTGGAATGTTGGAGGAGTACCCAGAGAAAAGGTGGAGCCCATGGTTGAGATCTTAAAGCTGAAAAGTGGCACTGTCAACCAATGTAGGACCGTGTCACCTCCAATATGAAATTAATTTAAAAAATAAGCAGAAGAACAGAATAAAGCATTTAAACAAATAAAATAAAGCTAAATAACAAGAAGATGCAAAGATGATTTTTTTTTTAATCAGGTCCATTACACCATCCCCTACAAAGGGCTGCAAGTCTAAATTACTATAATTTCTATAATTATTGAGAATTTAAATTAATTAAAAGTGTGACGGCATTAGGGATGCTGTGTAGCTTTCAGTGTTCCACTCATGTTTTCAGCTGTATGTTTGGCATATTTACGTATCATTTGCAGGCAGTTTTGACTTTGTTTGACTGGTAATGTCTGGTCAACATCCATTTCGGTCAATAACTGCAATGTGATAGTTAAATGGTGCATACTTGTGCTGAGCAGTGGTCACTGGTTCAAGTCTCAGCATTTCTCAGCTGCCACTTTAAGACACTTGAAGGCCTATAGACATCAGTGGCTTGGCTTGTAACTTGCAAAACACTGTTGACAAGAGTCACTTCTGAAAAGAGCAACTGCTAAATGTAGTAAATAAAATTAGGAATATAGGGAAAGTGGCACTTCTAGGAACCTAATAGTTTAATGGATTGCCTCCACTCTATTTCACATCTTCTTCCATTTAAGTATACAGATACTCCCTGTTTTACGATAGCTCAATTTACGATATTTTGACTTTACGGGATTTTTTATGGGATTCTGATAATACACATGAATACACATTCAGCAAAACCCATATTCTGAATTCTTAATAACTCACATACTGATGACAGAAGCAGGCAGTGAGGAACTCGCTTTTGTCGCATTGAGACCTATCTGTAACCCAATTCATACGTAATAGTATACATAATAATCCCACCAATACACTGACTAATGTAACTTCAATATCTGTGTTCAGTCTTTTGGCAAGTAAATTCAAATGACAATTAAAAAAAAATTATACAATGACAATTCCAGGTTACATCTCCCTAACTTGTGGCCGTCAAGGCATCATGTTTTCTGCACTTGACTTTTATTTACTCTGCTTTAAATTTTCTTTGAAAGATGAAGATTTGGGGACTTAGACTGTGGGTGACTGTGGAAGGAAGTGGTCGTAAATCGCAAGCTGTGGTGTTGCGTTTTATGCTTTGTTCTGCAAAGCTCCAGCAGCGCTGCATGATCAACACACTCACTACAAAACTTTTAAAACAAACAAATAAAATAAAAAGTAAAATCTGTCCTCTTGGGTGTGTGTTGCTTGCATAGCTTTCTCTGTGTGTAATGGTAAATTGTGTTGAAATACACACGCACGCACCTTTATCTCCCTCGTACTTTGAAAGTTCAGTTCACTAACCTTTAGTCCTCTCAACACCTCACAGGAATAAGAACCATAAAGGCGAGGACAAATCCTACTAAAGACGTAACATTTTCGGTTATGGTAATAACTTCATTATCGTGTACGTCACCAGGGTTGTAACAATTATTACGTAATCGCCTAATTGCAATTATTTAACTAAAATTAATCTCCATTATGTAGGAGTACAGCAATGTTTCACAGTCTAAATGTTTGGCATGTATGTTAGCAGTACAGTTCTAGTAGAATATTTTAGCTCATATTTTTGGGTTCATAATACTTTGCATTTTTCTATTTGTACCTTTGTAAGCAACTCTGTGAGGTTTTGAGTGTGTGCACCTTCACTTTTACTAAATACACTGCTCACAAAATGAGGGGATAATTCATTAGGGGGTATTTCATTTTGAATTATCCCCTCATTTTTGTAAAAAGTATAGTATTTCATGATTGCGACAGGCCCAAAACAGTAAAAAAACATACCTTGAGAATTCATCATGTAGTCAAGGCAGGACAGCACAAATTAAGCTCTACATAAAAACCATGACTGAAGTTAAAACTAAAAGAACAAACTGTGTCAGGGGACAAAATACAGACACCGCCAGCTTCTTAGTCCATGTTGTTATATATACTGCGTACAAACATTAATGAAATGTCCTATGATTTTTGTGAACAGTGTATAATCACTACATAAGTCTCATCCTCATGTCAGAAATCAGTTGCCGTTAAAGACAGCTCGACCACGAATTTCTCACCATCTTTCTGGATTAAGTCAGCCAAGAAACCAGCACAACTTCAGCTAAATCATTGTGCCTAAAAAGTGCCTTATGACAAAAAAGCAACAGATGGCATGTCGACAAAAAGACATGGTTCTAATTGAGGCGGTTGAGAGGTATGTAATCAAACAACTTTTGAACACATTAAATTCAATATATATACACTGCCAAAGAATTGTCAAATTACCATTACAGACAACATCCACAAAAATGTAGCGTTATTTTTGTGTCCCACACCCCCTGGCAGTAAGTGTTGTTATTTGCATGTAATTCAAACCAACGTCTATGAAATATAAATCCAATTTATGTCCATTTAACCACCTGTTCAATTGACATACTAGACATCATGGACAGTGACGGGCAGACAGAACTGCTTAAATAGTTTAAATAAAATGACAAACGCAGCATACAAAACTGGCATCATTATTATTTTATGGATCCTCACCTAACTGATTTTGTGTGGTTGCTTATGACCTTGTCACTGCACCAGAAAGGCCACTCTGGGTCTTCAGTTGTGCACTATTTTGCAATACCAAAATAAAAGTCCTATAAATATGTTTGTTTTGTTTGTTCTTTAGCAGTCCAGCTTTGTTAACATTTTAGCGCACATTCTTACCAGTCTACATTTTTATAATAGCATATGCCTGACAAATCCTTGTTATAGTAACTATCTAGCCTCCTGCAATTATTACAAAAATTGCTTTACTGTAACTACTGGAACATTCATATTTTCAGGTCAGTGAGTCAGTCCCACAGCACGTGTCAGATTCATTCTCCTATTAGGCTTATTTGGAGTTGGGACAGTAGCACATTGTTTTAATGTGAATGAAAAAAAATGAAAAAGATGCAAAATCACACACATAACGATTACACACGTTCTCTATATTACACTATTGGGCAATAATGAACTATGACACGGAAAAGCACATTATTCAAACATACCAGGAAGCAGAGCTGGGGCCAGTTGTGGATGAAGTACCTATAGGTGTATATAGAATAAGGCTCGGATAAGTCTTTCGTTATGAGCCTTATAATATCAGGCATCTGCAGCTCGGACTCGTATCTCACGTAGGTGATGGGGCAGTGATCCGTTTCTTCTGCAGGCAATGACAGCTTTGCTATCTGATCCACTATATCCTCCTGCTCAGCTGTAGCAATGTGTGGCCCCGGGCCTCGCTCGTTGCCTCCCGGTTTTTGTACATGGTCGTTCCCGACAGTCCTGTTTATCTTGGCTTTCAGGCACCGCGTTTCGTTCTCGGTTTCGGCCGCAGGATCAGAGGAATCGACTCCATTGGTCGGTAAGGAGCAGCTGTCGCGCTTGTTAATGGCAGCATTCCTGTCCGATCGCTCGATGTCTGCATGCTGGGAGGTGGTTTGTTGGTGATCGGCGGGTCTGTGAGCAGGGAGCCGGTGATTGTGAGGGTGAATGTGGCCGCATTGCTCCTCAGGGTGGCTGCAGATTCCGTTGAGCTGCGCCGTTGAAGAGTGCAGCTGATCGGACGCGTTAGGAAGGTGCACGTTGTTCTGGCTTGGTTTTACTATCCCTTTAAGCTCAGCCGCGCCTTGCTGATCCGTTCCCGGTGCTACACCGTCCCCCAGTCCGCAGTCCAGTTTCTCACTGTTCCCCAGTAAGCAGCAGCCATCATTGGACAGCGCTATAATTTCAGCCGGGGATGCAGGCAGTGCGTTAGGCCCAGGCGGCACTTCAGCCATTCCACTGCATGCAGGATCTGTGTAAACAAAAGAAGCGAGCCCAAACCGAGCCCTCGAGCTCCAAACCGAGTCCCACAAACACCCGCCGAAGTTCTGGTATCGCCACAAGAATAAAATAAGCCAATAATTCTAGCTTCTCTCGCTATCTTGTATCCCCTCCAGCCATTACTCAAGTCACTCCACACTAGCTGGCCTATCATCTGCCGCAAACCGGGTCTCACATTTTGCGACACATGCCGCATTGTGGGAAACGTAGTTCAAGATCAAGGAAGCGGTCAACTAAAAAAAAATACGTTTTTCGAAAAAAAAAAAAGAAACACGTGTATGTATAAAATAAAACCGATATTTGAGTCGCCCAACTGTTAAAACCTAAGCATATATAACCAAACAACCACGAGTTATATACACTTAAATATACCATCTCGCAGCGAGAGCCAAAACCAACCACTAGATGGACCAATATGTTAAACAATTACAGGATATCTGAAATAACCTTGTATATAAATTATTTATTTATAGAAATGCATAGCCAGAAAATGTTAAGTGCTTTGTTTGCTTTTTAAAGTAAGAAAACGAATATCTCAGCTTTATTAACAAGGTAAATCATGTTACTGTTTAAATATTTTCAGAACACAATTAGCTTAATAGAAGAGGACACTGATCACGTTCTAATGATTTACCAAATTAAATTACTTTTACAATAAAAATTATCTAAAATAATATAGGTAACAGGATAGTATGTAAAGATTGACCTTCTCAGACATAGTTACTATGAAAAGAAAGAGAGAACTTACTTTTGATTATCCAGGTGATACAGCTTCTTACTGAACATATGTTGGGCAGAGGTTTAACAGGACATGACAGATTCCACTCAGGCCTTGCCATGGTTGATCAAAGAAGATGAGAGCACGTGCTTAGCGTCATTGCTGCAAAGGGTAATTTGTGGAGGTCAGCCTGTCAGTGCTCAGACCATACACCACACACTGAATCGAATGGGTCTGCATGGCTGTCATTCCAGACGGAATCCTCTTTTAAAGATGATGCACAAGAAAGCCCTCAAACACTTTTCTGAAAACAAGCAGACTAAGGACATGGATTACTGGAAGCATGTCCTGTGGTCTGATGAGACCAAAATAAACTTATTTGGTTCAGATGGTGTCAAGTGTATGTGGCAGCAGCCAGGTTATAAGGACAAAGACAAGTGTGCATCGTCCACAGTCAAGCATTGTGGTGGGAATTTTATTTTAAAAAAATAAATTTTTGTTACTTTTGTTTAGTAGTTTGTGTTATTTTGAGGGCACAGCAAATATACACTGTTATACAAGCTGTACACTGACTATTTTAAATTGTGTCAACGTGTCATATATGCAGTGTTGTCTCATGAAATTATATATTAAAATAGTAACAAAAATGTAAGGGGTGTAATCACTTTTGTGAGATACTGTAGGTCACAAAACATGTTTTTTGGCAAAAATCAGTGGTTGCATTTGGCTGTGGGAACGGTCATAGTGTGAAGGAAGTAGCTAAATTTGCAGATGTATCGCGAACGTATGGCCATAAAGGTCAGTGCACAAAAAAAGCACATAACTTGGACTGTTCATGACTTAAGATGTTATCTGTTGAGAAGAATCTCATTCCGTCTGTATGTGAATGATGCTATGTGTTGGGTTTATGTAAGACCTCAGGGAGCCTTCATTGAGGAGGAGGTTGTCTGATGTACTGGCAGTCTATTTTTTTTATTTTGCAGAAATGGGTCCTTTGGTTGAGGACAAAGTAAATTCAAACCACAATATGTACCATTGAGATTCTGGACAACAGTGTTTTGCATTTTGCTCATTATCTTACAGTGGGCCATACCATTTCTGTACCTGTTTTCCAAGATGGCAATTCTCACCTTCACAGGGCTGCAAATGGAGTTAATTGGCATGATGAATATTCAAAAACAGTTACACAACTGAATTGGCTTGCAAAATCCCCAGATGTGAATCTTCTCAACTACCTGGAACAAAAGGTATGACTTTGATGTAAGAGTGGCTGCGTATCCAGTCCATGGTAAATTGAATCACAGCTGATATTCGTGCTCATGGAGGTATTGCACGCTGTTAGAAATGTCACAGATGACAATTTTTGTTGTCAAATTAAGGTTTATTAGTAACCAGTTCACATTTATGCACAATAAATGGTCAATTAAAAAAAACAAGAAATCCTATGTGTAATCAAATATACAGTATTTGACTTATTGTATTAAATGAGTATTTACTCATTTGGCAGATGACTGAACTTACAAAATGGTGCCATAATGAGAAATTACTGTTATGTCTGGTCTCCTCACCCAAGGAGAATTTGAAAGTTGGAAGTCTCTTGAGAATAATCTATATGTATTACCTATTAGATTGAAAATTAATGATACTCAGATACCAAAAAACAAGACATTAGTTTTATGCTTAATGCACATATAACTATCAACCTAAGTTGAGAGAAGAGACATTATTTTTGTTTTTAATTCACTGCATTTAGACTTCGGTTTCACAGTGCTTTGTAGTGGAGTAATAAAACATGATGCCAGAATGGCAAGTGAAACATTGCAGTAGTCAGTTGTCAGTGTAAGGACCTGAGTAGTTTCAATGTTCATAAAAGCTTGTCTGTTTTCATGAATAAAAAATCTGGTCATGTAATGTAATTAAAATGTTTTCTGACTGCATTAAACCCCCCCAAAAATGAAATTGTTTTCCAAAACCACACCAAGATGCAGCTGTAGCCTTAGCTCATTTGACTCAACAGATACCAGACAGATCGATCATAAACATTCTATGTTCCAGACTAAATGTCAGGTAGTGTTTTATAACAAATAGATGAGGAGTTTTTTGTCTGTGATTGGATCAAGCCAATAGATTGGCCACGGTCAATGATTTTCTGAGGAAATCCCTGTGAGAACTGTCTGCAATGTCAGACAGCCAGAGACGACCAATAGACACAGCAGACAATGAAGCTCACAAAGACTTACCTCTGTGGAGAGCTCTCATGGTTCCAGTGCTCTCATTCACCGCTGTAACATATAAAGAACTTTCCAGTGCAGTCAATTTAAACAGTGCTTAACCAGTAGCAATAATTTTCTTTAAATGTTTTAACAGAATTTTATACAAGGTGATGAAAATGGAAGCTATGAATAATGCAAATGATAGTTAAGAATATCCAATTAAAATTAATTAAGATGAAGATTCAGGCTTGTGTGGAAGTTAGAGAAACATTACGTCATTTAGATAGTTGAGGGGAGCTCATTCTACTAAAGAAAACACTGAAATATTGAGATCTTGCCTTAAAGGCATGGTTTAATCTCAGAGAAAGATGTACCAGATGCTCTGAAGTTGAGGGTCTGAGATGGCATGCAAATGTGTAATCCTGAATAGAAAAAGGTAAATAAAGAGGAAGCAGAGCCTTCAAATAAAATGCTGTAAGATTGTTTCTGAAATTATAAATAATGTTTAATGTCATATGGTTAGATACACTGTAAACATAAAGAACAATGCATTTAAAGCAAGAACAGATGTTCAGTTTTGCCATCACAATGAGCCATGACCAGGAGGCTAGCTGCAAATGTAGACTCAATATATAGTTAATGGGAAGGTAAATAAGACATATTGTTTTGTAACGCAATAAGTATGAATGGTTGAGCCTTATAATTATTTTTTATTACTGAACACTTATGGCAAGTACTTTTCGTAAGGGACTAAGAGGCAGGGGAAATCTGAAGTGGGCCAAAGTGGAGTAATTAACTAGAGTAACTCACTCTTTCAAGTTCAATCTACTTCTTTCTCATGGCCTTCTTTTTCTGCCTAATTTCAACCATAACAAACCAGATAGTGCTAAAGTGCACTTGTGAAGTAGGCTCACAAAAGAGATGTCTAAAGAAAAATAAAGTAGCAATAAATTAAATGTCAATTAACACATAAATAGTAATAACAGACAAATATCTCTCAGAAAGTGTACCAAAAGCCTTCAATCAGAAATGCACACTTTAATCATTATACATTTACGAATGGTTTAAATAAAGTTTCAACACCACCGGACCAGTAATACATTACACATTACTTACAGCCAGAATGGATGGGTTGGCTTAGGGGTTAACATGCTGTGACTGCTACTCAGAATTGTGAGTTCAAATCCCAGCTCTGTAATGATGCTTCTGTCCACTGAGCATGCTTAATCTGCTCATCTTGTATATGGGTCACTCTGAATAAGGTCTGTAAATGCATGTCATATTTTTATTGCCTCTAAAGTTTCGTGTTCATGTTAGGCTTTAATGTTTTTTAGGCTTGAATATTTAATACACCAAGTCTATAATAC
The DNA here is from genome assembly GCA_033117975.1 of Parotocinclus spilosoma. Classification (NCBI taxonomy): domain Eukaryota; kingdom Metazoa; phylum Chordata; class Actinopteri; order Siluriformes; family Loricariidae; genus Parotocinclus; species Parotocinclus spilosoma. The sequence continues at coordinate 5,446,613 of JAVSBV010000147.1, read as the reverse complement.
CAAGTGGGTAATCTGCAATAGCAGACACTATTATAATAATATTATAATACTATTAGGTATTAAGGCCACTGTGCTGTAGTCAGTTATGATGCTACACGTATAGCAAGTCCAGAAGACACAGGAGCATCTCCAGTGGAGTTCCAGATGAAGTACTCCGAAGACAGCAGTTCTCGTGCTGTAGGGAAAAAAACCCACACGAGTATCACAAATAGCAATTAACAGTATGTTTGTGACATCGTATATCTCTGAAATACTGAACCAGGCCATTCTGAACCACTATATTCACATAAGCAAAACACTCACTAGTGGTGATACGTGGCTTTGCTGAAGAATACACTTGTACCGAATGTTGGTCCACACAGCATCCAGATAAGGTCAAATCGGATACACGAAAAAAGAGCTGGGAAAACAGAGCACACATGAGGCTAGACAGATGGTCATACTATAGTAAAGTGTATTCTATAGAGTCAAAATAGTTTTTTTTCTTCAAATATTGTAGAGTGGGGTTATATCAATACTAATTTCATGATTCAATCAGATTATAAAGTGGAAACATTTTAAACATAAAATCCTTTAGTACCCTACAATTAAAATAAATGACTAGAAACAGATTAACAAATAAAAAATAAAATATTGCTTCACTATATATTACACTGCTCACAAAAAATATATATATTTAATTATGAGATATTTCATTTTAAAGTAGAATTTTTGTGAGCAGTATAAATAATCAAATGAAAACATTGCGTTTGTATTTCTGAAACTTGTACAAAAATGTAATTAAAAAGAATCTTAAGTTAATATGAATTATTAATTTTACATGTGTATGCATATGGTTGCATTAGTAATAAACAGAACCCATATGGTATCATAAGGTTCTACGATACTATGATACTCATGACATTTTTGCATCATAATGCATTTTCTATTTAAAAAGAACTGACTCTTCAGAAAGAGAGAAAAGAAATCTCTTCAGGACAGCTGCAATATACCAATTAGCCAAAACATTAATGACCTCTCAGGTTGAAAAAAACATTGCCTATCATCTTGTTACAACTGAGCATGTCAAGGTCTGGGCAGCAAGCAACAGCTCATAGTTGACATGTTGGACGTGGGACAAATGGGCAGGCATAATGAGCTGAGTTACCTTGACACTGGCCAAATCGAAATGACAACATGACTGGGCCTGATCTGAAACAACAAAACTTGCTGACAGTGTTCTGATGAGGGACAAAACACAAACTGGTAGCAGGGTGTTGGTGCCACGCATGGGTATGCTGTCTGGTCACAGAGGTTTTTCCCCTGGTTTTCACTCAGTGGATGTTTCCCTCTATTTCCCAAACTAGGTGGTCAATACTTAAGTCACAAGCAAGCTGTTGTCCCTATTCAAACCTCCCTACCTTAGACACTATCTTGGTATTTTACTGCTGCACCACACTAGGTCACACAGTGCATCGTACCCTGTATTGAGTTGTGTAACCAAAGACCAGTCAAGATGCTAACCACGTAAGCTTCTGTGATCCATCAAAATGAGTACCGGGTTTCAAAATGAGTTTCTCAGTCCAAATTATATGGGTGGCCATGTTTATCATTTATATGGGAAATTAACAGCACCATGATGCACAGAAAAAGAAGCCAAGCTGGTGGACGGAGTGTGATGCTGTGGGTGATGTTACACTAAGAAATATTAGGCCAAAGCAATCATTGTATTTAATTGTATCATTGTATTGTAATAATGTGTATTTAGGACAATTAAGTCCTAAGATCTTGCAAAGAACATAAGCAGACCATTTGTAAAGATGCCTACACCTTTTTGTTAAATTATTAATGCTACAGCTGAAGTAAAATGCTACATGCTACAGTAAAAAGAAAATTAACAAAACATGTTATTTCACTTTTCGCTAATTAATTCCCTTATATACCAGCTTATTTTGTCCAGGCTGTTTGAACAGCCTGACCACTAATACACTTCCAGTTATAACTACAAGTAGATTTCACACTTACTTTTATATATGCTGTAAGATCTGTGCACAGAGGGTCTGTTGGTCCAGCTAGATGTCCTGAGAAATAAACTGTGCCTTCCAACGTTACCTCTCGTGACTTAGGAAATTTCTGACCTAAAGAGAAAAAAAGTTTTACCGACCACTAATGTGATTAAAATACATACGGAAGTGTTCGGTTGATATGGCTTTTTAATGGCCAATGCCGATGCCAATATGTAGACAGCAAGATGACCAGTATATAATGTAGATATCACGTTATTTTTTGCAACTGATTAAAATAATAATAATTAATTATTTCAAAACTAAAAATAATAACCGAGATACAAAATTGCTGAATTTTAATGGACATATTTAATTTGTTGTTGCACTCTCTGTTTGCTCTGGTCTTTTTAATTAATACAAATAAATTTGACATTTATGTCATTTAGCAGACGCCCATATCCAGAGCGACTTACAATTAATACAGTCTAACAATCCAAGCAATTATGGGTTAAGGGCCTTGCTCAGGGACCCAACTGTGGCAGCTTGGCAGAGGTGGGATTTGAACAGTGGACCTTAACCACTAGGCCAACACAGTCCCGTAGGTTTTATTGCACTTAAAAACATCATTTATTACCAGATAACAACATCTTCTTTCTGTAAAGAGCAGCAATTTGTAATAAGGGGATACAAAGTGAATGCTCGCTCTGCATATCTTTGCTTTTAGTCACTCGGTAGTCCTAGTTTATGAGCTGGGTTGTATGAGTTTATGAGTTGTACTGAGTAATGAGTTGCTTCTTTGCATTTTCTCACAATATCCTTTTAAGCATAGACATCGGCAAATACCCAGCCATCTAAAATGGCATGAATCTGCCCATTAATCAGTCTATCACTAACATACTGTACATCAATGACATTGAGAATCAACTTACCCAGATGCCAAACCAGCAGATTCTTCTCTTTAGAAACCTCTAAATGCCCCGAGCTCACTTTTATATCCACGTTGCCCATTAGATTCCTGCATACACACCATTAGTTACAACTTTCACATTAGAGCAGTTTACAATCATGCAAACTTTGTTTTTAAATTGTATATGTCTTGTCTTATCATGATGAGGGTTGTTCCAAGACTTTGGATATAGGTGTCTGCTAATAGACTAAATGTAAATGTAAGCATGGACAAGGATCTAGCCCATTGCAGGGCAGGGTAGATGGTCATTGTTGCAGCACAGAGGCATGATTCCCCTATCCGGCCACCCCAGCTGGAAGGCAATGGTGAGATTCAAACTCTGGTCACTGAAGTGATTTCCCATTAGAAGTACTACTATTTAATTAAAAAGCTGAACTAATAGCTGCTCACTACAACATCAAGAGACAAAACATGAGTGTCTTCTGCAAAACCTGAGTCACCCACTAATATGAATGCAAATGCAAGGTTACTGAAATAAGAAATGGAAGAATGTTGGCATGTACGTCCCCCTAATATTCTCACAACCACCAGTAAATGGCAGTGGTGGCTCAGAGTTGAAGGGTCTGGACTACTGCTCAACTGTAAGATGCTCTGAATAAAGGTGTCTATTATGTGCTGTAAAGAACTGGACTGAGTGGCCTAGTGTGTAAGACACTGGACTTTGGACCAGAAGGTCCAGGGTTCAAATCCCACCTCTGCCAAGCTGCCAGTTGGCCCTGAGCAATGCCCTTAACCCACAATTGCTTGGATTGTAAGAATGTATAAATTGTAAGTCGCTCTGGATAAGAGTGTCTGCTAAATGCCATAAATTAGTCGTAGGTCTAATAATGCAGTGAATAATGCAGTGAGTTTTTTGGGAGACTATTACACTACACAAACTCAAACCAGTGTTTAATTTATTGCTTCTAAATTCTTTCGACTATATTTTCACCTTTAGTAGTTTCACCTTAAATCTTAAATCAGTTGAATGAATGTTTACCAAGCCTTGTTTCTGAATTGACTTACCTGTTGAAAAATGGAAAATGTGCCTCACAGTATTCAAAGCTGTTCCTAACACTCTCGTGGAGTTTCAAATCAACGTTGAGCTTCAGCTGGTTCTCCTCTGCTTTCAGCTGGTAGGTACCAAGAATAGGTGGAACAGGAACCTAGGTATAGGTTAGTTAATTACAATATTGCATTGATGATTTCTTAAATTAATTATATGAAAAGGTTGCCACCATATGGTAAGCACAGGTATCAGACTACCTGTGAGGTATAACTGCAGAGCCTGAATGACTCCAGAGGTGGCGAGAAGTGAAATTTGTATGGTCCTGAGAAAGCTGAGGCATCATTCTCATCCACACTACTGGCTGCCAGAATGCTTGAATCTAGAGATGTCACACAGGGATGGACAAGGATGTCTTGTAGTGGGGAACCGTTTGGTGGCAGAGTCAGTGTGACTGTGACATTGGGTAGAACGCCCTCCACTTCACTCTTTAAGCAAAACAGATGAAAAGCAGATAACATAATTTTTGCTAAGCTTGCAAGCTTACTTTACTTGTACGTGCATGCACCACATTGTACTTACTTTGCATGTCACTGTCCCATATACATCCCACAAATCCTGTTTGCTCTGGTTTCCATACTGCATGGATCTCACAATCTCAGTGAGGGCCACATTCACCACAGCTCTTCCTCGGTGGACCCCTGCTTTCCAGGCAGGTTGTTTCTGAGCACCGCCGGGACCCAGACTCAGAGTAGCTGGCAATGCTCCAGCCTGAGGAAGAGTATCTAAAAGGGTCCCTATTGGGCAAACTTGCAATAAAAGTGAAGGAAGAGTGGCAAAGCGAGACATAAGAGCATCAGGCTCTGGTGGTTTTCCACCTGTGCTGCAAAGGAAGCCCTGCAGCCCTGATAACAAAGCTAAGCCCTGAGAGACTGAGGCCAGGCTGGAAAGAGGAGGTCTGGGATCAGCTGGGACTTCAATCAGAGGGAGACAGGCTAGGATTAGCCCACCTTGGGTGATGGTTAGGACAGGCCAGAGAGTTTTCACACTTGAGCTACCAACACGGAGCTCAAGAGCAGGAGATCGCTGTTGGCGGGCACAATCATCCCTTGTAGCCATGAAGAGTTTGTCCGGGTCTGTAAGTCCCAGTTCCAACAGCAGGAGTTGGGCTATGTCACAGTCCTCTGGAACAGGCACATACTGAGCTCTGGCCAGGGATTTAGCACGGAACTCCACCGTGGGGAACCGTCTGAGTATACAAACAGAGAAAAGGTGTCACTAAAGTTCAATAACCAGGGGAGACAAATGGCAACTTTATTCGGGAGATACTAGAGTACACGTGTATAACACACCTTTTAAAACCTAATAACACAAGGCCTAAAGCTATAATATTACACACTGGTAGTCCAGTGTGTTCCCTTTACACTGATGGATGCTGCTGCTGTTGCAGACACTGCATTAGGTGTGTGCAATATTAAGAAAAATTGAATCTCTATATTTTCTGAGATCTTGTCCATAACAATAATTAGTTTATACAGTGGTACCTCTGTACTCTGCATTATTTTGTTCCAGAAGACATGTAAAGTGCAAAAACAACAACAAACAAGATCATTTTTTCCAGTTATGAATAATAAATTACTCAATGCCAGGAGCCCAGAAATTTTACATTGTATTAGGAAATAATTGAATACTGAATACTTTAAAGTATATAAAGTGCCAATATAAAGTGCAGTCTCACAATGTACCATTTAATAGATTTAAGTTTAAAGGGCTTGTTTAATGGCCAAACAGTGGAAGCTTGGTGATGCTGGATCTTGAACTCTAAACCAATCAAATTCAATCGATTTCCTACCACATTCAAAAGACATGCCTTAGGTCAGATGGAATATCTAAAGTGTCCTAGTGTGAATAAGTGATTGTGCGTGGGCATGTGTCCGCCGATGGATTGGGGGACTCACAGTAGGTTGGCCCCTAGTTACCCCAGACCCTGAATTGTATTAAGCGGTTGTGAAAAACAATGATTTTCTTACCTAGAAAACCGGACTTTTGGAGCTTCCCCCTTTTCATTGCTGACAATCCAAAGCGCCCTGATACTCATTAATTCTTGTAAAAGTTACCGGATTTATATATAAACTGACTGACCCAACACGAGTGCAACAAACTCTCCAAAATCCGAAAACATCAAAGCAAACACAAAAAAAAACAAACAACAACGCGATCGGATCCCCGTATATGCTTCCTGTTTTGAAAGAGCATGTGATTCTCATGGCTGTGACTGCTTTGCACGCTGGTGCTGCAATTCGCTGTTCTCTGATCTGTTCTATGCCCCTAAGTACAAATACACAGCATGCACAAGTATGAATTAAATCTGATCTCAGACCTGCTGCTAGGGACAGACGTATGTTAGATTTGTTTCCTCCCTTTCCGGCACGATCATGGCAGCTGGTTGCAGAAAGCAGCGAGTGTTAGCAATGGTTTAAGATTTAAGTGAATGCGGGTCAGAAGGAAAGAAAAAACCTTTTCTGCTTTTGTCCGAATTTATTTACCTCAGTGTGATAATAACCTGAAGTAAACAATGGCCACGACTGCACAATTATTCGAGGTAAGTAGCATTGCTAACATAGCTAATGCTAAAGTGCTAATAACACACCCAGTAACACTGGACGCTGTAGCAGTTAAGGTGTAAATGATAACTATTCTAATTTGTGATCATTTTACTTTATTTATGTGTATTTTATATAGCGTTCATATGTTCGTTGTTTACAGTTTAGCCTGTCAGGTTTGTAAAACCCTTATTTCCCTATGTAGTGCACCTATGTAGGGAGGGGAGTGTTATTGAGAGACAGCCATGCAGTCTTTGGCACTGAAGATACACAGCTCTGCCAAAATATTGAAACCATTTGCTTATGCGTAAATGGATTTTCAAGTTACCGACCACATGGAACAGTGTTTCCCAGCAGAACATTAGTCAGAGCATCACACGCCCTCCTCTAGCTTGTCTTCTTCCCATAATGCACACTAGTGCAATGATTTCCCCATGTATACAGTGCTATTATACCCAACCGTCCATGTGGTGGAAAAGAATTGCTCCAGTCCTGACACTCACCTGTGAAGTGTAGGTGCATTTGACTGTGGATAGGTGTTAGCATGGTGAGCACTCTGATTGATTTGTGTAGGTAGCCCCATACAGGGGTAGAGAGGGTGCGACACTGTGTGTGATGACACAGTCTTGTTGTTTAGGAGATGCACTGTACCAGTTACCTGACCATAAAGTCACTCGGGTCATTACTCTAATTCTAACACATTCAACGTAGGAGAACTGATTCTTCACTTAGCTGGACATTTTTGGTTTGGTACACTATTTTCAGTCCAGCAATGACACTAAAGTGTTTAAAGACTCCAGAAGCAATGTAAAATGTTCACCACCCAAATTGTACCGGTACAACATGATCTGTTGTCACTTATTGAGGGTCCTGTTCAGGAACCGAGCAAAGGGAACTAACAAAGTATGTAGAGAAACAGATGGGCTATAGTCTGTTATTGTGTGTGTGTGTGTGTGTGTGTGTGTGTGTGTGTGTGTGTGTGTGTGTGTGTATGTATGTGTGTATGTATAACAATAACAGAATATTGTCCATCTTGTGCCCTATTATATAAAAACATTGTGCCATTTTCCCTCCACTATATAATGGGAAATGTTAGTGTTAGAAGATCTCAGTTATGAATGGGGAACAGGTGTGTTAAATTTGGTGTTATTGCTTGTACACTCTCTCATACTGGTCACTGGAATTTCAATGTGGAATCTCATTGCATATGGCTCTGAAGATATGGAAAAAAAGAATTGTTGCTCAGCATAAAGATGGCCTAGGCTATATGAAGATTTTCAATACCCTGAAAGTGAGATACAGCCTAGTGGCCAAGAAGATACATTGGTTTAACAGCCCCAGCCTGGTCGACCATAGAAGTTGTGTTATGAGCATCATTTTCAGATATTGGCTTTTGAAAATAGATGTAGGAGTGCTGCCTGCTTTGCTGCAGAGGTTATAGGGGTTGGGGCCAGCCTGTCAGTGCTCAGACCATACACATAAACATGGATTACTGTAACCATGTCTTGTGGTTTGATGAGGCAAAAATAAACTTATTTGGTTCAGAGGGTGTCAAGTGTATGTGTGGCGGCAACCGGGTGAGGAGTACAGTGATGTGTGTCTTGCCCACAGGCAAGCATGAAGGTGGGAATGTCATGGTTTGGAGCTGCATGAGTGCTGCCGGCTGTGGGGTGGGGGTTAAAGTTAATTAAGGGAACCATGCATGCCAACATGTACTGTAAAATATTGAAACAGAGCATGATCCTCTGCCTTCAGAAACTGCGTCCCAAAAACATCTCCAACACAACCACTGCCTTGCTCTAGAATCTGACGGTAAAGGAGCTAAAGGAGCTATAACTATTATGTAATTATTTAGCTGGTATATGAAGTCTCAGTACATGTTGATTTCACCAGCAAGTTGATGGAAAATATTCTCTAAGGATCTCACAAAATTTAGGGGATATTTTCAAATGAAATATCTCCCAATTTTTTGAGCAGTGTTGTTGCAGTCTGGCAGTTAGTGACCATTCAAGAGCCACCGTCAAAGCAAAAACATAGTCTCTGTAGATGTGAGAGGATGTCAGTCTTTATTTCCAGAAAATCTTTTCACAGTCCTTTCAAAGGTTTTGAGTGTATTGTCTGGGACTATGGTGGAGTAATGGTTAAGGTACTGAACTATGGACCAGAACATCAATGGTTCTAATCCCACCACCATCTACCACAGTTGGGTCGCTGAGCAAGGCCCTTAACCCATAGTTGCTTGGATTGTAAGTTTGTATGAATTGTAAGTCACTCTGTATAAGGCCGTCTGCTATATGACATACATGTAAATAAAGATGACTTTGAAATTGGGGGCGAATTTTCATATTTAAATTGCTTTTTTCTGTAGGAGCCATTTGATGCAGATGAGTACATTGAGCGCCTGGCTTGGAGAACTCCAGGAGGAGGCTCTAAAGGAGGAGTAGAGGCATTTGACCCTAAAAAGTAAGATTGATAATCATGTTTTTTAGCAAATTCATACAACTTTTATTGTTCTTTTATTAAAAAAACAACACCCTGCAGTTATCTGTTGTATATAGACAGATGCACATACTATTCCAGGAGTGTTCTGGAAATGTTTTAATATCTGCAAAAGTGAACAGTATTATTTTCTTCTATAATACTTGAAGTAAGTAACGTGGATAATGTGACGCTCTGAGCAATGTTCTGCTGAGAATGCTCTGGATCAAATATATGACAGTTATTATCTTATCTGTCTATACTGCTCATATACTGCAGAAATGTTACAATGTTTTAACACAGCTATCATTTTAAGTAATTCTGTGATATTAGAATCTGTTAAAGACTGTGATTAGGTTGTAGTGTAATTATATAACCATCTAAAAGGGTATGTTCTGTTGTAAGACTGTAACAGTCACACATGGTTTGTCCAATCTGAATGTTTAGCATAGTTATATAGTTCCTCAGAATGCTTCTTCTTCGTATCATTGTTTGTCTAAATATCCTAGTCAACCAAAGCTTAATTATGACATTTAACCCTGACAGGTTTGTAGTACAGTATGTGAGTGATGTCTTGGCATGCAGAAACATCAGCCCATATTTTACACTAGCCTCTCAAAAAAGCAACTGTGGAGAGGCTGTTCCAAGCCTGTGAATAACTGACTCACAAATGATGGAAGAGAACGAATTTTAGAGAATGAAAGAAGGGAAAAAACCCTAAGCTGCACTGAGTGTTGGGGGAATTATTGTGATAGGAGATTTTCTGCTCATCATTTTTGGTGTTTTTTTTTCTACTCAGTGTGCTGATGCAGAGGTTTTCACTTCTGGAAAATGCTTAGAAATATAGCTGACAAAGCTCTGAATAGCACGAGAGTGGTCATTCTTGTATATCAAAAAAGCTTTTTTAAAATATTAGGCATTGCAGTGTGTGTCTGTGTGTGTCTGTGTGTGTCTGTGTGTGTCTGTGTGTGTCTGTGTGTGTCTGTGTGTGTCTGTGTG
>JAVSBV010000147.1:5376108-5395133 GCA_033117975.1 Parotocinclus spilosoma | reverse complement strand
TGTGTGTGTGTGTGTGTGTGTGTGTGTGTGTGTGTGTGTGTGTGTGTGTGTGTGTGTGTGTGTGTGTGTGTAAATCCCTCTTCACATTGGGCCTGAGAGAAAGGGCTATTGGTCGTCAGACTCTCACTCTCTGACACTCCTTCAACTTGAACACCCTCCTCTTGCCAAGCCTGTGTTTACCCCCACCAAACAATAGACCTGCTATTGGCAATTAAATGCCATTTGGGGATCCCTAGTGCAAGTTAATGGTATTACTGTTGCAATTCTTTCTCTGAATGGTGCAAGGGATTTCTTTCTGCACCAATAAAACACAGCTCACCGTCTTACCAGCATTACATAGCTTACCTTAGGCTTATGATTCACTCCTGCATGATTAGAGCATAATCACAATCGTGGCTGCCGGGGCAATCCGTTGGACTTGAGGCCTCCTTCATATAATTAATCCTCATTGCTGTTTTTCTTTTGTCTGGTCATACCACTTGCCAGCCATGTGTAGCTGGTCAGTAATATCTGATATCAATTCTGTGTTGATTCTGGGCCATACTTTGATATACACCTATAAGCAGATTACTATTAGCTGTATATATAATTTGTGTACAGGTTCCACTATTATAAAATACTCAGGCCCGAAGCCACTGGTTTTAGAAAGACAAATAATTTGTGTACAGCTGATTCATGGTAACAATATCATTTATACACTTTATTCTGTGCCATACATCACTAGTAACTTGGTATATCTTTCCACATCCTACAAGAGACACTGGAAGAAGGCAATGTTAAAACAAATGGTAAAAAAAAATACCAATAGTAAGGACAGTTATTGATTTTCCCACTGCTTTGCTTACCCAGTGATACTCCCCGAACCATGTCTGCTAAAGTACCCCCTTTTTGCTTAGCCCTCTCCCTTTCTGTCCCTCTTCATTTGTTTGCCCAGAGATCCTGTTTAGTGTGTCGCCTTTTCCTCAGACAAGGAGCTTTGAGAGGAATATGAAAAGACAGATTTAAAGGTGAAAGGTGCCCAAAAGGAGGGGGGTGTATACTAAAACCATTTTCTCGCTACATTTAGATACTTCTCTTTATAACAACAGGCAAAGGGGTAGAAGGGACCTCTGTTAGTATAAAACTCTTTTAAACCAAGAGGTCAAGTTACCGGGAGTAGCAAAAGTAATCAAGCCCAATCTAATTTAAGAACACTAAATATCATTTAGTCTTTGTTAAGCAGATAAATGATTTGCGTTGACAGAATGACATTGAGAGTTAATCAAGGTTTTCACTAATAAATATCCCAAAACGAGCAACTGAAAAACTAACAATGGGAACAATGAAGCCTCTGAATTCGCCATATGAATATCAGCCATGGCGAATAAGGGAATCACAGTCAACTCTGCTAAAGTGGTTCCATATTCAAAGATTTCATTTAAGTTTGGTTTAAAATCAGGGAGCTGTAAAGCCTCGGCACAGCACCAGAGGGAATATATAAATCAAAATGGCACACGTCTCGTCAAAAGGACCAATTAAGTAATGACATAGTGAGGGAGTAAGGATCATTGGTGCCCGAGGAAAAGGCGCTGGGGAGACTCGTCTACACATACATACGCACATGCACACGCACACACAACCTCTTATGTACAATCACAGCCCCAGGCACACTCAACTCTTACACACTGCATGTGTCTATGGTAAATTCAATACCTCTGACTGGGTAATTTTTTTAGCTTCGGAATTTCCAGTATGTCTAATCTAAAACCACATTACACACATTTAATGGCAATTTATTTTGAAATACAAATGTAGCTAAATGTAGGGACAGTTTTTAATTATTTCATAAATTAAATTACCAGAGGTTAGAAGAGGAGCAAATGTTATTCAAGTAAATGTACTGTTACTTTAAAACAAAATTGTAACATTCTTTTAACATTATGTAAGAGTAACAACATATCACGTGAAAAATGTACACAAGTACTGCATTAGTTGTTAAACTAGGATTTTTAAAAATAATATTAAATAATAATATAATAAAATAATAAATAATTCAATAGATTACAAAAATTATGAAAATCTTATTTTGAATTGTATTTGCTATTAATATTTGCATTACATTTAACAGAAGCTGCTCTATTATTTATTTGTTTATCAATCTTTGTCTACCTCGTCAGGGTTGCAGGGGATTTGGCAAGTGTTCCCAGATGGAGCAGAGGCATTGCCACGTACAAAAGAATATATTTGTCTTATTTGATTGGGGACTTTCAGTTCTGCTGGTGGCTCTGTGCTAATTTTCAACTCCTAAAAATAGCATTATCTCCATGCCTGGGTTCAAGTCGTGGGTGGATGGTGAAGGTCTGGTGGCGCATTTTCCTCTGAGTCCAATACCAGGTTAGACACTACAATTAACAATCTCAAGAGTTATGTTGTATTCCATTCCAATTTTTTTTCTTGGCATTTCTTCAAAGCGTCCATTTACACCTGGGTGACCGTACCTTACAGATACTGGCTTTTCTAAACCCACGACACATGAGTTAGAATGCATAATTAATTAAGCACATCCTGTTTTTGCCAAATAGCTTGTTTCCATTGATCAGAGCCTGTTGGACCTTAAGATCATTTAGATTACTAATTACAAGCTTGATCAACATCACCTTCACATTTATTTTCAGTTCAGCTCATTTCAACGTTTCGAATTAGCCAGCATAATGTTTAGCAGTATTACCGGTCTCTCCAAAAATAGTTATTTGACATTAATTAGCTACGTTTACTAACAAGCTAGTGAATGTTATGCTAACTATTTTATAGTGTAATTAAGTGTGCCACCAAACTACTTACAATTATGTTTATATCTTACTTTATAATAAATCAACTAAAAACTGATGTGTGTATTTGAAAGATCCCTAGCTCGCAGGTTGGATTTTTAAATAACTGAATATGATAAAAACAATAGTTTTGCAAACTAAAGCTAAAAATATTTAATTGTGAATAAATAATGACCTAAAGATATCCTGGTAATTCTTGGTTATTATTCTACAATTTAATATTTACACAATTTAGCTGTTATAATTACAGTAACAGGTGGTTAAAGGTGAGTGTCTTTTCTTTCTTGTAGATGCATTTGTGTTGAAAAATCTTGACCTTCGTATAATTAAACGAAACAAGTCGCCACTAAGTATAGTTTCAAAGTCCTTATTCCTTATTATTCTTAACTCCATAAAGCATCCTTTATTTTATCCTTGATCCTGTGCTCCAAATTAAAGCCCATTTCACAGTTACAGGCTGCTTCTGACAGTAAAGGTGTAGCTATGATCTCTTACTACCTCTGCTAGCTTTCCCTGGGGATGTGACTCCAGTAGCGCTACAATTTAAACCATTTCAGCATGAGCTATGATCTTAATTAGCAACACCTCTCTTTCTCTATAACATGCACTTTCCCTACCTCTCTCTCTCTCTCTCTCTCTCTAATTAAGCTTGCAGTGATCCTTGGCTGAGGATCTCTACAGACGAAGAGCAAGCAATGGAAACAGTAGAATCTGTTGGTCAGGGATTACAACCTTAAGCTAGGGCCACATCAGAGGAATTCATCACTCCCCCATCCTCTCAAACCCTGAGCACTAGTGCAGCACACAGCTATTTTGTCCATTAATTTGCTTTGTATATTAAGCAGCTCCTTCATTCGAGTCAAAGAGGATTTCCCTCTCACAAGAAGCCACTGTAATGAGCAGTGTCAGAGGAGGTGACTGGTGTTAGTGTGAGAGACAAGAGAAGAGCAAGGCGGCTTTTATTGCTCCCAGATCCCGCTAGTGCCCTTCACTTAAGAGATGTGCTCAGGCCAATATGCACTCAAGAGAAGATTGCTCTTCTCTGGGCCTTTGTGCTAACTGCAGTCAGCTTGCTTTAGATCTGCTTTGGCTTTAGCTCCAGAACATCTGGAGAAAGGACAGGTCAAGTTATTTGCCCCTTATATATATATGTATATGTATATAGCTCATATTTATTAATTGTAATTGTGATATTACATGCAAGCCCAAACTAATCTTACACTACGGGCTGACATAATTTGGATACTTTGGAAATGTCCAGGAGTAATTTTGTTATTTGGTCGTAACAAAACATTATTGTGTCTTATCATAACGGCAGGTTACATATTATAATAGCTACTATAATACACTGTTCACATAAATTAGGTGATACTTCCAAATGAAATCTCCCATAATTAAATAAATATAACTAAATACTCCGTGATATATTTGATATGAATGCTTGAGACACCTGAGACATGCTATTTAAATACAATACAATTATTTGACTTTATGTCTGTCATTGTAGTGTTTTGTAAGATGCCTGTTTCCTTTATAACATGTAATTATAATGCATTACAAATAATGCGGAACAGCAGCTCTGTTGGATCGATAGTAAGAGCCAGCAGCAAAATATCATAGTTCCTGGGGTCCTGCATACAAATTGTAGGTCATATTTGCAACGTGAAAGTCCCTGCGATGGTCAGATACCCTCTGCCTGTGCACAATAAATCCTGGGTTAGGCTGCAAAATGCTTATTATTCTCAGAATGCTATTATTTTACAATGTTTTATATTTTAAATCACCATATATTCCAATGCTGAAATAAACTATTAAGTGACAAAGTGACTCTGTGTACATGACTAAATAATTCTGATATGCATATTTTTACTTATATTTTTGCATGTTATTTTACTGACTATTTGATTTATTAGTTCATATTTACTACAGAACTATTTTTACAGACTCATTTGACTCAATCATTTGATGAATTAGTTTCATTTTTACATAAAAAATGGCCTTCTATCAGAAGAAAATCTAAAAAGATCAATGTTCCATTGTAAAAGTGCAAAAAAATTGATTTGACTTAAATCGCTTATGTAGCTATTAATATTTTTGGTCAATCTACTCTCTATTTAAACTGTACAGTATTGCTTAATCATCAATATGGCAATTAACAACTTATGGAAATACTATGAAACATTTTGAAATCTATTTTATTATGCTAATTAATGCTGATTTTGCTGTGTAGGGGTTAGATTTGATCTAATTTCACTTTGTAAAATTCTTCTTAAGAAGAAAACTAAAATCCATGTAATCTCTGTTTCATTTTCATTAGTGCCTCCAAAAGCTACATGTAATTGTTGACTATAATGAGGTATAAAAAACATTAAATAATGTTAACTTAAGCTGCTCAATATATTTGTTTATCATATTGATAAATCAATTATAAACTATTAATAGATGGCTTCTGTATATTGTAACCTCAGATGTTTCTGATGATACAGGCCTAATGTGGCTTAACAAATAGAAAAATTAAGGATTTGGGTGCCACAGTTTATGTCAAGACGTAATAATATCCATATTTAGCATTTGACCATATTATTCAGGCTATGTTTATTTTTTTTAAAAGTAAATAAAGTTTACTGCCCCCCCCACCCTCTTTCTCTCTCTGCCTCTCTTGCTGTCTAACTCATGCTCTCTCTGTCTCTCAGGATGAAAGTGTGCTAGCCACTGGGTCCACTCTTGCTGAGAAGCAGGCCAGTGATTTGTGGGGCGGAAGGCCAGTACAGCCCCTTTCATTTGGGCCTGAAGAGGGGGAGCACGGCAGTGTATCTGTGGCTGACAATGGTGATTACCTTCTCCTTTATCTGACCAAAGAAGGAGCTTTGAGAGAGCAATCTGAGGAGCGGAGGAAATGGCACGACACGGGATTAGCCACACAACAGGACGGTAAATTAAATGTAGGAGATGAAAGAATGAGCCTCTGACATGCATCAATAGAGAACATTGGCTGCATTCTAATAACGCAGAGGAGAGAAATACCTGCAGAGATTAGTGTGTGAGTGAGTGAGAGAGAGAGTGAGAGAGATGTGAACTATATTGTATATAGTGAATGATAACTAAGACTGTAATTCTTATGTGTATGATGTACATGTTTGTGCGTGCAAATTCCTGTTCTAGATGTCATTTTAAACACGTTTCTCCTTCACTTAAATACAACAGAAAATGTGAATGAAGTGAGTGATCTGTTGCCCGGACTTAAGCTTTGTAGAGGACAGCAATCCTGACATCATTCCTGTACAGCAATAAATGCAAACTCTATTAACACACACACACACACAAACTGCAACTTTAACTTCAAGAAAATCAACAGTCCTACTGCACATATAACTTATCTTGTATCTGTTTGTGTATGATCTGCAAAAATATAAATTAATTTTATTCCAGTCTGTTGGTAGCTCACACAAACACACAGTTTCAACATTCATTTCCTGCATGAAACATTTTGCCTAAATCAGAATGCTAGAGTAATTTATACAAGGGATATATTTCTAAAATAGTTGCAGCATTTAGCAGACACATGTAAAGCCAAGATTTGAACACGCAGCCTTCTAATTAGTAGTGCAGATCACTGAGCCCCACCATTAAAGTGGAAATCCAACAGCACTGCAGTGACACTGAGGTGGTGATAGCATGTAAGTGTGTGTTGTGCTGGTATGATTGGATCAGCAGTGCTTCTGGCAATTTTAAACCCTTCCATGTTTTTGTTGAACCACCAACCAAAAATATCCAACCACCAACATCCTTCAGGCGATTTCTCCCGTAGAGAATCATACACCACCCACATACTATCTGATCTGTGAGAGTCTTGACCATTAGATAACAGAGAATAAGAGACAAGCTATGTAGAGAAAGAGGAAGACTACAGTATGTC
Organism: Parotocinclus spilosoma; assembly: GCA_033117975.1. Classification (NCBI taxonomy): domain Eukaryota; kingdom Metazoa; phylum Chordata; class Actinopteri; order Siluriformes; family Loricariidae; genus Parotocinclus; species Parotocinclus spilosoma. The sequence goes on along the minus strand of JAVSBV010000147.1, from coordinate 5,388,410 downwards.
ATAGCAGAACTAAATATGCATCTGTTTGGTAAGAGGAACTGAGGAGGTTTACATAATGAAGTTATTGGTGAGTGTACATATATGCCTTAGGCTTTACCCTGCTAATCCTGGTCAGGGTCACCAGTGTGCACTGGAGACTGTCCTGGAATTAATTGGGAACAGGCAGAACCATGTCCTAGATGGGGAAATCAGTCCATCTCAGGGTTACTATAAACATTTATAAATATCATTATATAAAACATTATATAAAAATACAGAGAATCGGTGATGGACAGGCACTAGGACAGCACTAAGTGATTACGTTTGTTTGGTTGGTTGGCCATTTCAGCAACACACACAAGGTTATATCAAGACTAGTCAGGTTGGGCCAATTTAGTCAGTGAACCTAATGCATGTCTTTGGAATGTGGGAGGAAACTGGAGCACCCAGAGTCAGCCCACATGGACACAGGGAGAACATGCAGACTCAATATGAATGTATGAGTATGAATATGAATGAATGAATGGAAAAATCATGAAAATTTTACTTAAATCAAATGGATTTCAAGCAGATTACCCCCAAAACAAAAAGGAAAATACATGTATAGACGTCACATTTTCTTATCCAAAGGCTGTACTTTAAGGTAAAGTAATATTTAATCAGTTATATTAATCAGTCTAGGGTTTATGTTAGAATTGCAATCACTAAAATCTTTTCAATACTCATTATACCTTTAATTTTTTTTTCTTGATCCAAGATGAAGCAATAAGATAATGATGACAGCTGATATAGTATGAGTTAAGTAGAGATGTCCTTGTAACTTTACATGAGACGCAAAATGTCCCCATTAGACTGAGAGGAAAATTGTCCCAAGAGATTTACAAACCATTATTTGCTGCGCTCCCATATACAAAGATGTAAACAGCACACAATCCCTGTTTTGATCAGTGTAGGAGTGAAAACATCCTGTAATTATTCATCACCAACACAATCTGCCTTTTTGTTCTTGATTGACAGGTATTAAATATAGAGAAAAAGTAGCAGACGAGAGAAACAGTGGAAAATACCTACAGAAAGATGACAGGATTCGTAAATAAGAAAGAAGGACCAGGAAAGAAGTGGGGACAGACAGACAGAAGAAACTGAACAAAGATGATTCTATCAAAGTGATGCTTTATCAGTGTTATTAACCCAGCTAGTCAGGAAGATGAAGAAGGTTTGTGCTTAAGCTCACAACAATAGCAAGCAACAAAGGCCCTCCTTCAATCCATATCGGAGCCGTATATCAAATCAGCTGCCTATGAATGATCCTGCTCAGAGTGGACGGCATGCTGAACCCGTGCCCTCACATTCACACTCTCACAAGCCACAGATAAGGAAGCACTTAGACACAAACACACACGTGTGTCACTGATAAGGAATCATTCTTTCACACATAAATAGTGACATGTATTGCCTTTAAATCAGTCTTCTAGAGTAAACTTGTTAAGTGAAAATCTTTCACCATAAAGCAAAACATCTGGACATCAGGTAAGTCATTTGAAAAAAATTTTGAGCATGTCTTTAAAAAAAACCTCAATACTACTTTAAAATACAAAGCTAACATTTAGAGCCCTAAAGTGTCATTGTCTTAGCCTGTAAATGGGTAAAATAAACATGTAAATATGATAACTTACTTCTAGAATGCTCTGTTTATTTCACATTATAGCCTAAATAGGCATATACTATTTGATAGATAGCCCTAAAACAGGAGTTGTTTAAATGCTTACTCTAGTACGCACCAACAAGGGGAGGAAAACCTTTGGTAAAGTTTAATGATGTTACATATTAGCCTAACACAAGAATACAAATGAACATTGATCAGTAAACATGTTCAGTCAAATTTTTATTCGTTAAGCCTGAACAGGGTTGTAGACCACATAGGGCACAATTCAGGAACAAACTCTAGACAGGGTGCCAGTCTGTTGTAGGGCATACTCACTCAACATTTTTGGCTTAATCAATTAACCTAAAGCAATCTATTAACCAATTAATCAATTCATGTCTTTGGACTGTGGGAGGAAACCAGAATACCCGGGCAGGACATGCAAACTCCACACAAAGGAATCAAATCCCTCTCACTGTGACGTGACTGTGCTACCCACCATGCCACCCCACTTTAGAACAAATTCCCAGTCTGCCACTACGGCCATCTGCATTCTAACTGCATTAGTTTATACAGTATATTAACTTTCTTTCTCATTATGTAAGTAAAGATTGACATTTGTTTCTCAGTTCATATTTTTTAAATATAGGTTTGGGATGATGTTCTCCAGAAATGTGATGCAGGTGAGTACTGTAAAGCAGTTCTTAGTCTCCGTTATCCCTTTGTGGATTGTCTGTCAGCTTTACCAGATTTCACACAGATTTTCCACCACTTCCTGTAAGTACAGTGAATCTGAAGCTGAAGCTAAATACTTCTAAATCCATATACATCCTAGGAGCAGGTGGTTTCCACTATCTAAAATGCTGGATTCATAATTTTAGAGTGACCATTCTATAGAGCAATAACGACATGATGGTTGCACAGTAGTTTTTTTTTTTTCTTGCAAATTGCACTTAAATGTATTGGAGATACAGCTAAAAAACACAAGAGGAACGTTACCGTCTACAAAGCATCCCTTCAGTCACTGCATCTTTAATTTATGGAAATTCACACTAATTCTAGAAAATACAGGAATTTACTCTTTAAGACCCTGCGTAGGGGAAAGGCATAATACTTAAGAAAATGGTATGATGAACCTGACGATTTTGCCTGTCTGAAGCCAAAAATGCATTGTAATCACTAGCATACATCATCATTACATTAATTAAGTTTAAAAAAACTTATTCTTAGCGACTTTTTTGTCAGTGAGTGTTTTTTCGACCAGAACTTTTAGATTCCTGTTCAAACTGCAAACTGCTACGCTAGCAGATAAGAGAAACTGAAACGTTTCTGAGGGTTCTTACTGGCCCTCTGAAGCATCCTATCTTCCATTCAGTCTTTATGTGTATTGCTTTGTTTAAAATTGTGCAGCACTTTGTTGCAACGATTGTTGTTTTGAAGGTGCTATAGAAATAAAGTTGAGTTGAGTTAAGTTGAGTATAAAATCTGCAATTTTTCAGGATATGACATTGCATCCTTTCTCCAACCTATGTGATTTATAAACTGTGTTCAGTCTCCTCATAATTGCACCATTATCCTGCATTGCTAACAACTTTGTTATATTTAATTTCATATAACTGAAAGAAACATCTCTACATAAGCAGTGAAGGCATTAACAGACTGGACACATTTAAATAATTCTTCAATTAGCTCAGTAAGTAAGGACGACGTGGCAATTAATCTATGCTTACATTATCTGCAACTGTTTTACATGTAATGTATAATCAATTATTGTTTTATTTTCTTTGTTTTCCTAAAAGCCAATTGCTTAAGTTACTGAAACAGTATTTACAGACAGAGCAACATATTGTGGACAAGGTCACATACAGGATGAGTTAAATAATAATTAATGTTGTCAATGTCATTAATTTGAGCAAATGTGAAAACATAAATGAAGAATGTGTACAAAATCAATTAAGTACAGTATGTCATATATTCATAACGCTCCTTAAGCCTCATCACTCTGATTGACCCCATGTTACCACTCAATCATGCCAGTATACCAAAATCCATTACCTCTCCCAGGAGCCACCCCACACATGGTGACCTTTGAACTACCAAAAACAAAGCCTCCCACACTCGCTACATGCCATACGGCTGAGGACTAAGTAAAATGTCATCACGCAAGATGGCACTTAGCAATGAGAGAAAAATGCCGCCAATTTCATTATCCTACAATGACAGGCTAATTATTGTGTTTGTTTGCCACAAATCACTGTACAACAGACAGCCTGTCTGTGTCCTGTTTTCAGCATCTTAATTACTTCTCCCCCCGCCCCAACACACACTCTCTCCCTCTGTTTCTTTTCCTTGCCTGTTTGTTTGCATATAAAAGGTGGAAGCAAATTGTCTGGACTATAAATATTCAGTACGCAATTAGCTGGCTGGCCTGCCTTTGCTGTGTGTTATCACCTCTGCATTGGAGCACAGAGCATGCTGCTCCCTCAATTCCCCGTATCTAATACGAGTTTGATAGCAAACCCTTTCATTTTAAGGAACAAACATCCAGACTTGATCTTGTTTTTCTTGGTTTCTACCATAAAATTGAGCATGAAAAATTCCTATGAAAATAAGGTCAAATGGAAATGGTTTTACACAGGTTTTCTCTTTAAACATCTCTGAGACCTAAAATACTAAAATAGATAGATGAAAAGCTAAAGGTAACTTATACCGGAGGCTTCAGTTCTGTGGCTTTTTCCAAATGAAAAAAGATTTATGATTCATTAGGCTTGGTCCAAATTTTATTTCACTTTTGCCGTGTCATTATAGCAATGATAATTCATTGTCTTCAGTAATGTCGTTATCCTGGCCAAGGTAACAAGGGATTTTTAGTCTATCCACAGAAGCCAGTTCAAGTACTTGATTAAGCAGATGGGAATAAACTCTGCATAGTAAATAAAGCAGACTTAAATCCTGTACAACAGAGCACAGAATCATTAACACAACTTGCTGTGTCTATAAAATGTAAAATTTGAAACCTTGCAAGATACTAGAAACTCTCTAAAAAATAAGTCTGTGTTTTTCAAAGACTCTAAGCCAACACCGTGTTTTTGTGATTTATCCAGATAAGGTTCAAGCAGATAAAATGATCAGGTGAGGAACAGAGAATTAAAGATGAGAGTGCAGCTGAAAAATAGAAAGTGAGGCAAAAAAAGACAGGCAACTCTTCATGGGTGAGCGCTTCCCAGTTTGACCTGCTGAAGTGAAGACAAAGTCTTTCATCTACCCTAAGCGCCACTCTCATGGAGCAAATGAACCTGTCAGCTCTCTCTCAATCTCTCTCTTTTTTCACACATACACACACACACACACACACACACACACACTGCACTCTCCTTGGGTGAGGCACCGCTCAGAAATGATTTTCACATACAGTGGATTCCAAAAGGTCTAAGCCCACTAGTAAAAATGCTCTTCATCCTGGTGTATTTGCCTAAAATGGAGATCCAACAATTAATATGGATCCCTTGTTCACTGGCTAATGTTTATAAATTGCCCAGCTGTCTCCTTCTTGCCAGATGACAAGGAGCCCTGTTTACCCTTGAAAGCTGGTAACTTTTACATTTCCTGTTGGTGTGTCCCAGTCGAGAGCTCCATTATCCAGCATGACTATGCAGATACATGGCCCAGTAATGAGATGCTCAGTGTCAACACGTCCCTGTGCCCGAGCCCTGCTGACTGTTTCAACCCAACACCCTCCATTTTCCTGCCTCCTGCAGATACACCCTAAACATTAACTTAAACATACATACACATCCCTGATTTCTATGAATACAACGTACACATATACATGTGCCTTTATTTAAAGACATACACACAGCTTAGGGCACTCACATACAGTAACTGTTTATTTTTACATTCACGGTTCTTATTACAGTAATGAAGATTTTAACTCCATGTACTCAGTGCATCAGCAAATTTAAATTTACAGTATTTAGCCGACGCCCTTATCCAGAGCGACTTACAACTGATACAATGCAATTGTGGGTTAAGGGTCTTGCTCAAGGACCCAGCTGTGGCAGCTTGACAGATGTGGGATTTGAACCCTGGACCTTCTGGTCCAGAGTCCAGCACATTAACCGCTAGGCTACCACAAATTTACTACAAATTTAAGTCAGTTAAAACTCCTAGCCTCAATAATGATTGACCTTAAGTTCGACTTGCGCTGTAGATTTTTTGCATTAACTTACTAGACTGAAAATGCACCTGGAGAGAAAAAACTGAGATTCTATAAGGAAATACAAAGACGGGTGCTGTTATAGAGGACAAGTAAAAACACTGCATTTGAGGACTGTTTTGCATCCTTCTGCAGCTTATTAGACACTAAATATACAGTATAACAATGTTATGCCTGTGTGTCTTTCCTACACCAAAACTTTAGAGGAATATAATTTAAGTCTTAAGTAAGTTGGAGGTATTATGTAAGTTGCAAATGTATCCATGGATTGGTCTTGGTTGTCCAGCACATCCCACAGATGCTTGATCTTGATCTGCTATTGCGCTGCATTTGCTACTATTTAGTCCCTTTTTGACTCTCAATAAGACTTAAATTACCAAAGTCAATATAAAAACCCTGCCACTCTCTAGATCTGTCTCATTCTCCCATACACCTGAACTGTCTGAACAGCCTGGACATTTTTTCTCTAACATTTAATCATCCTTTCATCTATTTAATAATTAGCTCAGTGCGTGAGTTTCTTAACATTCAAATAGCTTTCCGAGGATGAAGCGATCACAAATCATCCAACAACCTGCCTACTGGATTTAGCACATCCAACTCTTCTTCAGGAACTTGCCACCAGCATTGAAGCATATACCAGGACAATGGTATATGGTTCCATCTCTCTTGAAGATAGCTAAGTTACACATCTACTATGGAACCTTCAACCCAGTTGATGTGTCCATCTACAGACCTGTCTCTCACATTACATTCCTATCCGGAACCCTGCTGAACATGCTGTTCTTGAACAGGTGTATTCCTTTTGTCAAGAAAGCAACCTCCTTGAATTCAACCAATCGTTCCAACCTGGGATTGAACCTAAGACCATCATGCCACCCAAATTCCTTGCAGTCACTGACATGCTTCAAGGTGCCAAGACAAATCCTATATCTTTCCTAAACAATGGTTAGATCTCATATCTTGTTATGCCACTGATATGCAGATGATTCACAATTAGACAATTTGCTTTTCATTCCCTCCATCCCCATGCCAAGTTTCAATGTCCATGATCCATTGCTTTACTACATATCATTCAGAATGCTGCTGTCTTACTGATTCACAACCTACTGAACATTACCATGCAGCTCCATGACTTTGATCAATCCACTGGCACGACCAAATTACATCTCTTGTCCTTTGTTTTCAGGCCTTCTGATCAATGTTATTTACATTCCTTGGTTCAGAACTATACTGTTCACAAAAGTTAGGATGAAATATTATAGTACTAAGGAAATATCCCATACTTTTGTGAGCAGTGTACATACATCACCAGCTCATATCAAGTACATATCAGAAAACTGAAGACTAACCACTTGAAACAATACCCAAGATAATGCCTCTGCTATCCTCTGCACTTTTGTGGTACCTGAGCTTTGTTTATATTTTAGTCATCATTATTTGCAAGCTCTTATTATTTTTTATTTGTGGCATTAAGAACAAACTGAGTCCAGTAAGAACTTGCCTGTTAGTCTAGTGTAAAATTGTAGATGATCAGGAACTTGCATCAGGACTTATTCAACTGTATTTGGTAAGTCACTTTGGATACGAGCAACTGCCAAATTATTAAATGTAAATCTGGGAAATTAAGTCTACACCTAATGATCTAATGTTCCATGTTTCTGCTGAAAAAGGCCATTGTTATTAGGGAATGCCATTTGCACAAAGTAGTGCAGGTTGTCTGCAATGATCTTTAGTCAGACAGAACATGTCAAATTAACTTACATATACCTGGACTCAGTGTTTGCCAGCAGAGTTTTAGCCAGAGCATCACATTGTTGGTTATCCACTTCACCTGTCAATGGTTTTACTGTTAGATCATAAAAAACAGAAAGCTGCTGGACTTCAGGAGGTGATGAAAGTATTATATTGCATCACTGAATTGTTCTGTAAAATCAATTGTACTGTCACCAATCGTCTATGGAGATTTGATACCTGTTTGCTTCATAATATGACTTTGAGCAGTGATGTCACTGAAATAACAGAAAACACTTTTTAAGGGGTGTCTATATACTTTTGGCCACACGTTTATATCATATTTGGACACCTGGACACCTATCTGAAAAATGTAGAATTTTTAATATTTGTTCAAATATTTTTTCCACACAAAACAGTCAAGATGTAGAAAGTGATATTGCAGTGTTGCATAACAACCGATACCTGGATGGTTAGTCTCTGGTTGGATCTCGTCACATTTATTAATTTGTTATTTATTTATTAACCTAATTTTAATATAATTGAATATACTTTTAGTATTTATTTAATTAACATCTAGGCCACCCATGGAGGATGGGTCCCCTGTTGAGTCTTGGTCCTCCCAAGGTTTCTTCCTACCATTTTAGGGAGTTTTTGCTTGCCACTGTCGCCCTAGGCTTGCTCAACTTGGGATTGACCTTTTAAGATAATGTAATATTGTGAAGCTGCTTTGAGACAATGCTACGTTGTAAAACGCGCTCTATAAATAAAATTGAATTGAATTGAATTGAATGAAGTCACTTATTAGTCAGATAAAAATCCTGTCTGACAGTTTTTAACTTCCAACATCAAGCAATTAAGTTTAGCATTTTGCAGTCACAACTAAATAATGTGAAGTAATGTCTATACTAAATACAATCCTTAACCTTTACATTACTTTGAGTCCTTTCTTTATGAGAAATGCCAGGTATGCTAAGATTCCAAATCACTGTTGTTTAAGTACATTATGAAACAGAGATGGTCGATGTTATTGTTGCACTACGACCAGCTAGCCATACACATTGTTTTCTCTGACTCATTATATACTATTTATATATTCACTTGAAATAAATATCATCCATCCCTGTTAATTAAATAGTTACACAAATTCCCAGAGGTGTGGATATTTGGAATGTTCCCTGCATCCCTGTATCCCTGCCAGCTGCATAATGCTAACATTTTCTTGCACTTCCCAGAACTACAGCACATCTGTTCTCTCTTCCAACAGGAGAAATCAAACTTGCGCATCTTTCACAACAAATAACTTCAGACATGTTGCAGGAGAGAAAGTTGGGACTCGGCAGTGCCGTCTTCCTGTAACTGCCTCACCGCTTCACTGCCTCGACCTCTCCCAGTAGCTCAGCTGTCTGCCCTACCATGCCTGCATTCTAATTAAACATCTATGCCATCAGGCAAACAGCTGTCAGGTCTCCCTCGAGGATGCCAATTAAATCAGCAAAACATTTAGACTACAAAATTGTACAAGGGGAGCCATCGTAATACAGCAATGATTCATACAAAACCCTTGAGGCCCCCACACTGACCTCCATGGCGCCCCCATCTGTGAGGTACTTACTCATGAAAATACCACCTATATTCCCAGCATGCTCTCCTAAGACTCCAACAGGAGCCAGGAGTATATTAATGTTAGATCAAAGTAATAATCATGTAATGGCAAGAATAAGAACAAATGTAACCAGTCACTGGCTGATCAATAATTAATTGCTGTAAGGTTTATAAATAATTAATCAATATAGTAAGTGATTCATTTAGAAGATGTGTAATGTTAAGATATCAAACTAGAAAAATGCTGATACCAAAACACACTGAGACAGAATCAGGAAAGGTGTGACAAAAGGTCTGCTGTAAACGTTTTTTCCAAACAAGTGCTCAAATTGTTCAGGTAGTTATACCCTCTTGAAACAGAAGCTTCTGAATTCATCACACATCCCCTCAGAGACTGGCATGAAAATTGTTGTGGTGAATACTTTGGCTACTGGGATTAAATTTACACCACAGACCCCTTGGTGTTTCAGTTTCATGTGTATTGTATCTGGATTTTATCCGGTTTTAAAGCACATGTAATTCAGATGAATTGAAATCTAATTTGCTGTATCTTCCATAATATGCAGAGTAGCTCATAACAATAGACCGCCCACTTCTCAAGTTGTTAACACATTTATCTGCAAAACATTGTTGCTACATAGACCATTATTTGAGAACACCGGTTTAGCTTCCATAGGATAACTTTGGGGGTTCACTGAGTTTGTGGATTATTTTAGAGAGTGATATCTGATAGAACTATTAAATTAAGTTATGCATGTCCTTTTATGACTGGTTTAGAGGGACCATTTAGGCATGGACATCGCAAATCATGTTATGAATTATGCCATAAAGTTCCAAAACCACTCAGTCATTTCATGCATTAATATCAACATTGTGTATGGATAGAGAAATGCCACAAGATGTGTGTAGGAAGTGTTTTTATTTGAATGTTTTAAGACGTATGTAAAACATACACTTATAATAATGCCCCTGCCCATCCCTACATGGTCAACCATACAATCAATGAGGGCATAAAGAGCTGGTAATGGAAAGTGGATGGTTATTAGTACTTGCGACAGATGCACTATACACAATATATCAAAAACTTTAAAACAAAACAGCTTTCTGGACTACAGTTAGGGTTAGCGCTGTATTGAACATTTTTAACAGTCTTTTTTTAACGTTATCTTTCAGGTTGGTGCCTTCCTATTAATTTAGGGACATTATAGAGACCATTGCTGCAGTGACCTTCTTTTGCAAATAAAAACTGTAAATAACAGAGGAAGTGACTGGTCCAGTGCTCTAATGTGATTTACATATTACATGGGATACAATAATCAGAATTCAATCTGGCTAACTGGAGACTCACTTTTGACTAGTATATGTAAGTGCAATACAAATACAATACAAACACAAAACACACACAATGTGTAAGTCAGATTTGAAGTGGCTTGAGCAATCAGAAATTTGATATTAGGGTGTGTGTGTGTGTGGATTGACACACATTACTCAAACCACAAAAATCCAAACACTATGCCATTTAGTACGATTAGTACATAGTCTTACGAAAAAAAGTTTGAATAACTGTTTTTAAAATTTTATTGATGTTTCAACTAAGTCGTGAGTTTCATCAGGGAACAAACCTGGATGTTATATATTGCGACACATTTGCTTAATCATTACCACAGAATCAACTGGAAACCCCCATGAAATTCTAGTGCTCAACGGTTTCTCTCAATTGATTATGCTGGCCATAATGTGTGAATGTATGATTGTGTGTAATCTCTAGCAGTTTGGAAGATTGCACCATTGAGTGTTATATTAGGGTGCTGATCTGCAAAGTCTGAATTCTTTTTTTGGGGGGTAAAGAGAATTCAGTTAGACCATTGAATGTCCAAATTGTTTGAGTGAAGAGGCATTCAAATTCCGAGGTTCCTCTGTATCATGGTTATGCCCATGTCCCTGTTTATTTCAATTAGTTACCACGTTTCGGTCAGTTAAATATAATGTTTATAAGACAGAACCCAACATGTATAAGAGTATAGCAGGTATAGAGCCTTGAGCAAATTGCCTCTGGAATGCAGAATCAAATCACTCAAGCAATATTTTCTTCTGGTCACATCCAGCCTTCTCCAATCTCTTGCAAATCTCCAGTGTCTCAGCCATGGGGCTGAAAGACGGAATAACAGCCCGACCAGCTAATTAAGACAGGATGTGTAAACGATCATCTCATTTTCATTCCACACCCCCCTGCTCCTGCTCTGGCCTCCTCTATCAGCACTGATTAGCTGTGATTCATTTGGAAGTTAAACGAAGTTACCATGTGTAATCAGTGTCTTATTTAAAAGATTGCCTATTGTGTCAATACTAATTTTGTTTGCAATCCTTTAAGGAAACATTGCCTAGTCAAGATGTTGGTGACAGGACTCTAGAAAAGGATGCAAGAGAAGTATGACTTCTATAACATTGAATTAACCCTTATTGAGATAAAGGGGCATTTCACTCTTAAATTTAAACTACTTCCTATAATGTGGGCCACCCATTCAGCCTAATTCCTGCCAGTCCCCCTTCTGTTAGATTCTGTTTCCCTTATTGCACAAGCAGCCATTAAAGGGTAAGGTTAATACATGTTTTCTTCATCAATATCTGATTAAAAACTCAGAGTAGGGCACCGCTGTCCAATTCTATATATATCAACCTGCAAACGGCTGATCAGGAGGCAAGAGGGATGCCTTCTTCCTCATTAATCATTAAATTAATATATTTTTCTAACTAAGGGTGCTATAATATTTTTTTATATATAATTTGGAGTATTAATTTATACTTTTTTTGTTTAGAAGCAGACCACTTGCAGCCAAATCAGAATGATATATACTTCTTTAGAAAATTAGGGGATACTTCAAAATGAAATATGCCATAATGAAATATCCCCTAATATTTGTGACAACAAACCACCAATTTAGAAAAAAAGCATTTAATATGTATTTATTTTAAGTTAAGTTATATATATATATATATATATATATGAATGAAATGGTATTTACCGTACAGTCGCAACCGACCCTCGGTCACTTGATGGGTCATCGATCTCCACACATTTCTGTCCTTCATCGATGTGATCCATGAAGTATTTCGGCAGGATAG
>JAVSBV010000147.1:5337517-5350431 GCA_033117975.1 Parotocinclus spilosoma | reverse complement strand
TGTGTGTCAGCACAGAAATTGAAAAAACAACAGACGAAAAACAGACGTTCTAGCTCTGCAGTGCTATTTTAACACTAATATACACTTAATTAAAAAAGAAACAATGATTGTGTTGTGTAACAAAGTAAAATATGTAAAAGATAAAATATTATTTGTATTAATGATCAGCCTTTCTATTACATAAACACACTATAATTTCTTAAAATCTATCTGCAAAGCAGAGAGCTACAACTTACAAAAGGCTGAGTTTGACTTTGTTTAAAATACTCACAATGAACTCAGTTACTTTTAATATAATTCATTGTAATGTTAGCTTCACTAAGTTGAAGATAAAACATGTTAACCCTTAATGATATACTGTACTGTGGGTAAATTATTAGGGACAAGTTATTAATTTTCAGTGGCAAAAAGTTACAAGTTACAGTGTTTTATTGTGACGCCGACATTACCTTTTAAAGCAACTGTAGCATTTACACAGGTAACTACTCTAACTCACTGTAGCTGCCTTGCCATTTTTGACTGTGAAAAGAGCAGTAGTCTAAAAGTAGTCTAAAACACTAGCCCACCACTGCTGGGACACAAGTTTAAGTCCTGGTGTTGCTTTCCAACACAATTGGCAGTGTATGAGAAAGGCGTTGGCTGCATGTTGTGGCTCAACTTCCGGTGCTGAAACAGTGGATACAGTGTCCCATGTTCTGTGAGGATATGCATTGGAGCCAATGAGACCCTGAACATGATAAGCAGGTAAAAGCCAAAGGTGAAAAAAAGGAATTAAAAAATATCTACCAAAAGAAATAAAGAGACCTTGTAGATCACTAACAATGCCTTAATAAAGTACTAAACTTTCTACAGTTGAGAGATAGATTCACTATCTCACTTCTGGAAAAAGCCCACAGACATTTCTGCCAAAACGTTCACTGTGAAAACAATTTAATGCTGTTTCTAAAATATGTAATCAGAATTCATTTTATGCTATTGCTCCAGTGTTGTATGAGACTGCTTTAACAAAACCCTGTCTGCCTCATCATATTATATTATTACTGTAATTGCTGCAGTTGGAAATGAGAATATGAAAACTAATATAAATAAGTTATGACAGATCAAGCAAAAATGATGATCCACATGATTTCCTCTGGTTATTTCTGTTGTATTTTTCTCAGTGTAGTTTGAAGCCACAACCCACCCCAGGGACATGTCATTAGCCTAATTAGGCAGGTGCACCATCTCCCACAAGATGCAGGTGTGGGAAAATGTTACAGAGAATAATTAGCTGAAAGCATGGCACTATTTTTTTACAGCCCCGTAAACCTACTGACTACTAATGTGTAGTTAAAACTTAAAGCTGTAGGGTTCCTCACATGCTCTGGATGACAAACGTTTGCACACACTGCAGCAGGGATTTTGGCCCACTCCTCCATACAGATATTCTCCAGTCGCTGGGTAACACTGAGTTTCAGCTCCCTCCAAAGATTTTCTATTGGGTTCAGGTCTGGAGACGGGCTAGGCCACTCCAGGGCCTTGAAATGCTTCTTACAAAGCCAATCCTTAGTTGCCCATGATGTGTGTTTCGGGTCATTGTCATGCTGGAAGATCCAGTCGCAAACCATCTTTAATGCTCTTATTGAGGGAAGGAGGTTGTTGGCCAAAATCTTGCGATAAATGATCCCATCCACCCTTCCTTCAGTACTTTGCAGTCTTCCTGTCACATTTGCAGAAAAGCACCCCCATGCTTCACGGTTATGATGGTGTTCTTGGGGTTGTACTTATCCTTCTTCATACCAAAATGCTATATTTTGCTCTTATCTGACTGCATGACCTCCCTCCCATGCCTCCTCTGGATCAAACAGATGGGTCATGGGTGAGCTTCGAGTACATCTTTGAGACTGTGGTCCCTGCTCTCTGTACGTCATTGTTCTCCATTGTAGTTCTGGGCTGATTCCTGACCTTTCTTAGAATGTATTGTCCTGTATTTTCTATTGTCTATTGTCCTGTAGCCCATCCCAGCATTGTGCAGGTCTAAAATGTTGTCCCTGTTGCCAAGTTCTTTGTTCTTGGGCATAGTTTAGAGGTTGGAGTGTGATTGGTTGAGTGTGTGACAGGTGTTATTAAGCAGATAATGAGTTCTAGCAGGTGCAATAAATGAGTGCTAATGAGTGCAGAATAGGAGGGCTTCTTAAAAAACTAAGAGAGAAACTGAGAGTCAGAAATCTTGCTGGTTGGTAGATCCATAATACCTGCAATATAACAAAAATGTATTATTTATTTCATACAATGTATTTTTTTAGATCCTGTCTCTCAGTTGAAGTGTACCTACGATAAAAATTACAGACCTCTTCATTCTTTGTAGGTGGAAAAACATAATATATCAAATACTTGTTTTGTTCTATATTATCATGATTCATATATATATTCAGTAATCGTAATTTTCTAAGTATGTACAAATATACGTTACACAACCCGTTATGATTTCTAAACTAAACATAAAGTTAATTCTGGTTCCAGTTCGTACCTGCGGATAATTTGACTAATATAGAGTCTTCTAATGCCCTATACTGGAGTCCCAAAGCAATTAATTAATGTACTTTCCTGGAAACATGACACGACACACATTTATTGTATTCTCCACATTCCACACTGATGTTACTTTTAATACACATGTCAAATAAATTACGTCTAATACACATTATAGGCTTATCTTTCTTATCCCTATAAATCTATTTTATTTTTTCCCTTTCACTTCTTAGGTTTGATCCTTACGCAGTGTAATTAGTCCATGGGCTCCTAATTGTTTGAGGATAAAGAGATGACCTGCTCAAGGGAATACTTAATCCTAATCAAAGCCATCTAAGCACTTGATCATGTAGGTGAGGGCTGTGCCACAGCTCTCATTACTGATCTCAGAGCCACTCAGGTTTGCATCAGGTGGTACTAATTGTTCTAAATCTTTTATATATATCATCCATATTGCTTATTTTATTATTTTAAGTAATACATAACACAATAATACTCTATTTGCCAGTTTGGGGGATAAATTCACAATATATACTCACTAAACTATTCACTATATAGTTTCTGGACACCCATTCAAATGGGTACACTCTGATATTTCAGCAACACTCTATATGGAAATAACATAAAGCATACATTTCTGGTTCAGTATGGATTCTCCATAGGCAAACAGTGACAGTTGTACTGATAGAGTTTACTCTAAATATGACACATTAATCTGTTTCCACTTCCAACAAATCAGTCCATTAACCTTTTGCCATGCTGTCCTTACAAAAAGTCCAAAAATTATTCTGTTTACAAAAATTAAGGGATACTTTAAAATTAAATATTTGTGACCAGTGAAGTATGCCAACTTTGATTGAAAACTTGGCCACATTTAGAACAAAAGCTGTTACAGCAATAAAGGTAAGTGTGTGTGTGTGTGTGGGTTGTGGGGGGGGCAAACCCCATACTAATATGTTTAGGATGTAATTTTGTGGCAGTCCACAAACGTCTGTCTGTGAAGTGTAGGTTGTGTAAAATGTGGAAAATACCTGTAGGTTCTTTTAATAATTTATTTAATTTATGCCCAGGTTAATAATTTATTTCTATATAAAACATGGTGATAAGATATGGTAGGAATGTCCCAGAAAATCCCTCATTGTGTAAGTTCGTTTGGAAATCATAAACTTGCAATAGCACTTACTGTTTAACATCTTTTACTTTTCCTGTTGAGCCACAACAGAGTCATAACAAGCCTCAGAAACCAGGCAATATCTGTGATCCTGTCCTCAGTCTGACACCATTTCCTGAGCAATCTGTTTGGTGAACATACTGGTATTTGAGACAGCACGTGCCATACCCTCCGCTTGGCCACTGGTTATTATGCCACCCAGACAAAAGGCTATTTATTGTGGGCCACATAGCCCCAGGGCAGGCAGTGGATTTGGTGTGGGGGCAGGTGGGAGTATTATGGAGCAAATCTCAGTTCAGACTACCAGACTGGCCCTGAATGAGTGGTGAGTGCTATTGGCAGCTGTTTGTAGTTGTTTGTGTAGCATAGTGCATGTCATAATTTATTTTACAACCTTTGTGCTATACAGTTCTGGGACCTAGAAAAACAATTGGGGAAAAGCAAATAATATATGGCCACAATTTATTTAACATATTATGAACATTCAAAATGCATCCAAAACCATGGGCATTAGTATTAGTATATAGCAGTGTTGTAGTACTCAAGACCAGACTCAGATCAGAGCTGTCTTGGTCTCATCTCGGCCAAGACCTTATTCAGACTGGGTCTTGTCACAATTTCAATCTGGAATCAGAAATTGTTGCTGAGACCAGCCAAGTCTAATGCATTTGTATGCTGTAACATTAATTATAAAGTTAAAATTTTTATTACTGTTAGAATATCAACAATAAATTTAAACTGAATATTTTAGTCATTTATTTTCTCAGCTAGATACAATTTCAGATTGGTTAAAAGGGAAAAAGCAAGTTACTGCTCTTTTTGTTCAGTCAACAAACACATTTTATTTTGAATCATCTGACATTAAGATTGCAAGTGTGTTTTCTGGGCCTCTCGCCATACAGCAAAATCTGGAATAACACTCTTGTTTATGTGAAGCACTGTGAATGTTTTGTGTAGAACTTCACTAGGAAGAAATATTCATCTAAATAGAAATAATATGTATCATGAATAATGAATGATAATTAATGTAAAATAAAGTATAACCTATTGTTTTTCCTTCATATTGTTCTATGATGAAATAAATAAATAAATAAATAAAATACAATAAAAATCTTAATCTGGTCTCTATCTGATCTCGGTTTTGGCCATTCCCAGTAACTGTCTTTACTCGCAATAAACTACTAAGGATCTTGGTCTTGTCTCAGAGTCAATGTGTGCCCAGCTTGGTCTTGAGAACACTAGTATAGTCTTATGGTCAGTGCTCTTAGAAAAGAGAAGATTCCGAAACCTGACTAGATTATAAACCTGTAATATTGAAAATTACTGAGGTGTTCGGTACACTCTACTGCCACTGTTTCTGTGCCTGTAGGTTGCATATTTTGTATGTGTTAGCAATGAGTGTGTAAGGTCTACTGATAATATTAATTACAAAAGGAATCCGTACACATTTGGAAGTATAATGTATAATATTGAGGACACTTTAAACTGGCCTGAAATTAAATGATATGTAAATTGTAAGTATTTGGTCCATAAGGTTATCAGTCTGTGTATAAATAATAAAATACATAATTATGACACAGTTATCTACCCATGTCTGTATTTTGTATTTTGATATTATGAGTATCATTAAGTCCATCCCGTAGAGTACAAGTCAAGGTCAAATGGCCCTTTCTGTATTGCTATCTTATTTTTGCCTCTGTATGCAGTCACAAGCATCTTATCTGGGGTCTTTTTGCTAAGCGCTTAATGCTATCACTTGACATTGTAGGAATGGAGAACGTACTGGTCCAGTGTAAATATAGCCAAATTGAATTGATCTCTCAGTTTTGCTCCCTGTGCAATTTCATTGACTTCCCATCCCGTGGGGAGTCCAGAGACGCAGCAGAGGTCAAGCCAGAATCCCTAAGGGGAGCAGCAGCTTTAACCTCTCATTCCACTTTAAAATGTCTTCTCACGTCTCTGCCTGTATTGGGTTGTGTATGGAACGTAAAATGCTGGTTCAGAACCAGAAAATATCGGCATTTATTTTGTGAACAAATGTTTTTTTTGTGAACAAATGTTTTATTAGTTTTGAAAAAATAAATCACTATGTATATCAATATCGGCATTCATGACTTGATTCAGGAATTTAAAGCAGCAGCATGTGCAATATGTTTTCACAGTTTAACAGTTGATACCAAATAAGAGTTTTGTAAAGTACAACAGATCAAATCTTGAATGAGTAGAAGTGGAAGTGGTAGCAATAGTTGGCGACATCCCAAAATGAGTTTATCACCTGTCTGGACTGTACTACAATAATCCACTGCTTGCTACTGAGATCTGTTTGTGTATTGTTTTCTTTGTCATGGCTGTGTTGAGACGGTGACCCACAAAATCCTGTCTGTTTGTCATGAGTTGCTTAGCCTAGTTTCCTTCATACCAAAGACACACACATATACACACACGCAACGCGCACACACACTGTCCTAGCTGCCATTTTATGTTAATTAAGGTAACACCCTGTAAACAATCAGCCATTGTAATGATGTCATATGTGCTCTTGGTCTTGGCTACCCCAAATGATGTGATGAGTTTATAAATGAAATAAAGAAACAAACTTCCAATTTCCAATTGTTTTAAAGATACACAGAGGTTACGACTGTGTCCAGAACTACATTACTGTGAATATGTTTGAAGTTCTGGTCCATGCCTAATGAATAAAAATGGTGACTTTCACACCACATTATCAGAGAAGTGTTCAGTGTTGCATCTTATCAGACTGACTCAGTACACCAGCTCTTCCTCTGCCCTGGGAGACCGCAATAAGCACTCTGAAGTTTTCTAATGAGACTCAACTAATTAATGGCCCACACTGGCACACACTGAGTTTGTTTATGAGTCAGTCAGCAATGGTGTGATGGGGCCTTGAGGTGACCATTTTGGTTTTCCCTATTACAACTACCCCAGTTAGGACAGACTGTAATGTTATGCAAATAACATTGTAATGAACTAAAAGAAGGGCACACATGTCCCAACAGGACAAAGCCTGACCTGGAGAGAACACCCATCCACTGCAGTGCTATATAACATTCAGAGGACTTTTTTCTAACATTGATGGTAGGTTTTAATTCATAAAACATTTAATATATTTACTCAACATTCTCAGGAATGTTAACTTTGTTACCTTCTGAGAACCTTATACAATATTAGTTAATATTCTGATCACAATGTCTGTTGTCTGGGTAAGTTGTAAATTCATCCTATTTAGAGTTGTGGGCAGAGTTGCAGTAGTAGTATCTCTTCTTATGATTTCTTATGATTTTATTTGTATGAAAAAAAACCCTAAATACTGATATCATTGGTTTAAATTCTGCATATTTATAGTTAAATAAAAATACATTTTAATTAAGGGAACATTTTATGGATCTGATAAAACGCAGAAGTCACTTAGCTAACATTTCCTAACACATACCTAGTATTGCTGTAATGCCTTATTTATAGTAATGATTACACAAACATTTCCCTGTTGATATTTGTGGACACACTGCATCACTGGCCACTATGTTTGGGACACAATGGCAGAGCAGGTATTGTTGGTGCCATACAATTTTAGAGTCCTGGGTTGTTCATGGTTTCTTTTCTATTGCTTTGGCTTGTTCTCTCTACACCCACTGATCACATTATAAGGTACAAATCTTTGTTTCTACTGGATCAGACAGAGTTTTAAACACCTCAGCGTTACTGCAGGACTGAAACTAGTCAACCAAACAAATATGTCCAGCCAACAGCATCCTGCAGGCTAAGCATTGATGAAGGATTAACGGACAATTAACATTAACTGTGCAACATCAGAATTATTGTCTCTGACTTATGGTATGCAATATGTCTAATATAGCACAAAGAGATTAAACAAAGTGTTTAAGAAGTCTAGCAGTACTGTTGTGTTAGATCCAATAGTACCAGAAAAAACACTGAGAATGATGCACCACCAAAAAAGTACCTGATCTGCGCAGGTCCTGTGGGGGTCCTGACCATTAAAGAGCAGAATAACTTTCTCCATTTATCTTGTTGAAATTCATAAGATGATAAAATGTGATTTAGTAATTGCTTTGACATGGCTGTTAATACTAAGATTAGAGTTCATTAGCATGCAGGATTACAAACTAGCTCTTGTGATTTGAGGGCACTCAAGTTCAGATAGACATAGTCAGTGCCTTTAATCTTTGTTCATTAGTTAAATTCTCTCTTTTCACTTTATTTACCTGGCCCATCCAGTTTGTGATCTGCTCAAGGCACATTAAAAGTGAATCAATGGTACAATAGGCATTTGAGCAGAGGACATGTAACATAAAATAGAAATTCCCAAGCATTGAATCTTCGGGAACTTTATAAGTCATCAGCACATGCTTAGATTCATACTTGTTCATTTTGACAAAGTATTTCAAGTATGACCTAAAACAACTGAAGACCATTCCTAAAAGTCCAGCCCAATGTTTAAATCTAAAGAAATTTATATTTAAATATAAATAAAGAATATTGTACCTTATTTGTACCTTTGTATGGTTTAGATGTTAAAATCGGTCATGTGTTTACTGTTTGTTTATCAAATGTGAACGTTTGTGTTTGTTTAAGCTCAGCAAATGTGAGTGCATCTAGGCACACTTTGTGTTTATGCTGTCAGCATCAAGATCATGTATATCGGCATACGTTCTCATCTTTGTGTGCACACGCGCGTGTGCTGCTGAGGTTGGACTGGGTGCCAGAGACACAGATGGGTTAATAGGAAGCTTAACATTATGATTACAATGAAACGTTGTCAGCTTCAGATTTGGCATTGATGGCCCCCAAGCCCACGCGTGTGACCTCACATTCAAGCTGACCCAGAGGGGGAATGAGAGGGGGGGTTTGTCACATGCTACCAGTTACACTTCACCCTGAACATCTCCAAATAATACTGCACAATCTGCCACTGTCTGCATGTACATCTGTCAATCGAACCAGTTTCATCAATACATAATGCTCTGGTTTATGAAAGAAATGTAGCTCATGCAAATCTTGGACATTCTACTTATGAGTGCTTTGCAGGCATGCACATACTATATATATATATAAATATATATCCAAAGGGTAAACAAAAAAAACATGCTTGGATTTATATTTACAAGAACACTTGTTCAACCCCACACACATAGGCTTCCTTACATACCCCACCCACGGCGCTTGTCCATCAGAGGCAGAGGGGAGATTTGGTGGTTATGGGCAGCAACAACAGCTCCACTAATTAAATTCTGCCAGGTTAATCCGTCTGTGTCCCCTACACTCACTGTCTTATCCCATACACGCATAGGGAGAGAGTAGGGAAGATGCCGAAGACAAACAATCAACATTTCTCTCTAACAATGGCAGCAAAATACATAATAATATTACATACAAAAACACCCAGAAAGCAACAGACACAATGAAATAAACAATAGCCCACTTGAGTTGAGTTGAGATTATGAAAAAGACACAAAAATAACAAAATATATAACAACAGAAAAATAATGACACACCTGTTGCAAGTAACTGCTGGGTTTGCCTGGTACTAAATCAGTAAATCTTTAGTGTGATATAATGTTAATCGTAATTTACAGCACCACTTTTATGCAAATTACATTCAGCTTTGAGATAATAATGAAAGCTACTTGCAAGGATTACACCTATATTTTATCACCTTGGCAAAGACAAGATATATCAGATGATCTGAAAACCAGGGAGGCTCAGTAGGCCACTGTCGTCAAACAGAAAGAAGGTCCTGGGTTCAGCTCCGAGGTGAAGTGGTCTGGGTCCTTTTTGTGTTTAGTCTGCATGTGCTCTCTTTGCCCACATTGGTTTACTCACAGGCCAAAAACATGTATGTTAGGTGTAACAAGTGTGTGAGTGAACATGCCCTTCCATGGATTGGTGCTGTTTGCTGTGCTGCCAACTGTCCCGATTATGATTAAGCAGATAAGAACATGAACGAATGAATGAATTAAAACCATTACCTATGTTCAGCAATAGCTCAAAAGAGAGTGTCAAATTATAATACTAAGTTTTATGGGGTTCTCCTACAAACTCCCAGATGCATAATTGCTTGTAATGCATGTGCTGTCACAAGTCAGACATAACAAATCAAATAAATATCAAACCTGTTACCACAAATAAACAGAAATGTACATACTCTACTTTTCTCGAATAACATAAGTGTTTATTCAGATGTCAAATATGTTCATAAATATCCAGCATATCAAATTAATTTCCTAGAATGCTCATAAATCCTTTTTGTTTTGTTTTGTTTGCGGAGAACCCAATTTTTTAGCATCCTAGTTTGACTGACATAAATCCAAAACAATAACTAAGAACAAATGTTTGTTTGTTATAAAAGGGTAAATTACCTAAAGATAATTTTAGTATCTTTAGAATAAAGAAAACAAATTTCATGGACATGGTTTTCATTGTAAACAGAAAGACTATTCACTCAAACAGAAAAGGTGTTATCTATTGTACTGTACTACTGTACTAAAACACAAAGCTCTGTAGAGTAACTGTAGTCTGGGTCACTTTAAAGTGGTCTATTGATCCAGCAGATGGTCATATCCAAACACATCAACTGTTAGGAAGCTACTAGCTATCTGTTCCTCAATACAGAATTTCATTACAACTAAGCAGCAGGAAATATTTTTTTGTTTTGTGTTGTTATAAAGGTAAATAATATGAATTTGATATCAGAAATTCAATATCATATTAGGTACTTCAGATGACTGAAAAGAACACCTCTAAAATCCTAATGGAAAAATCTACCCTTTCACCTCACTACAGGAGGTTCATCACTCAGCATGGAGAGAAAGGCCAGCACCTTGTCATTCTCCCAGCATGCAGCGGTCATAAACACACCTCTGTCTGCTGGCACTCAGCCATGCTGGACTGACCAGCCTCTGAGGAATGGTGTTTTAATGACCTCTTTAACATGAGCGCTGCTTGATCTTTCACTTCATTATATGTGACAGGGCTACATGGGGGTGGTTTAATATGCTGCCTACGCCAGTTAGACACAAAGCCTGTCATGTTTTTATTGAGATTATTTAGGGAACAATGTTTGTAAGTATACAATTACAGATATGTTATATATTTAAATATTTCTTGAAAATCCCAATCTCAGTCGAATGCCCCTGCAGAGCCTGGCTTATTTCAAATGGAACCCATTTCATCCAGGGTTCTTGTACTGAGGAAAAACGGTGTACTCAACGGTGTAATGAAGGTCTATGGGGAATTTTGGTGCTGTCTTTTTTCCTCTTGAGTGTTGGAGAGACATCTTTCCCCAAAGAACACAGGGCACATGTAGAGTACAAGCTAACCCCAGATGGCAAGCCAGACCATTACAGGACTGGGTCTGGGTCACTATGGCAGAGCCTGTGAAATATCCCCAAACTGGCTTATCCTGCCTCAGATACAACCAGTCGTGACTGTATTATTGTTCCCACTCTTGCACCCAGAGTTGCCAGGTTTGAATTAAGCGGAATATAATGGATGGATGGGTAGATATTAATTAGTGTCCCCGGTTTGATCCCATACCTAATATTACAACATGTTTGTATGCTACTGCATGCTAATATGCCTGAAGCTGACTGTATATGTTTACCGACTGTTAGGATTCCACTATCTGTGTTTTTTTCTTCTTGTTCTTTTCTCAGCACCTATCATAGTAGTAAATGTGATAACTGGTCACACAATACCCTGTGGTCACTGTATATAAAATGGGATTAATAAACTCTGGCGTATTCCTTTAATATGCAGGACTGCTTGCATGACAATAGCAAAGTGCACTTTGGGAGTTTCTATACTTGGTGGGCAGGATGGAGGAGTGTGTTTCCACGTGAGCATGCGCAGGTGGTGTGTGTCTGTAGCGGGCATGCTCAGAGGTGTAATGTCTGATTAGGGGATTACAGAAGAAGTGCTTCTTCACAGTTCTCCGAGAAACAATTATTAACATGTTGGTGTCTCTAATCCTGGATAAACACAGCTTTTCAAGAACAACTGAGAGGTTCTCTCTCTTCCCCCTCTCTCCTCTTTAAATCCATCTCTAAACCCTTATAGTCAGTTCAACTCCAAAGCCTAACTAATACCAGCTGAGCAGACATGGCACTGGCATTAAACTTTGACTTTAAGGTGATACTTTCACTGTACCTTGCACTCATAGCAGCCCCCTGTATACTACAGTCCAACAGGTCAACAGGCAAGACAACGACCTGGTTAGAAGGGGATGAGATGGAATAAAGCTGCATTATGCATGAGAAGCTTGCTTAAAAGGGCACTAGGCTGAAGATGTTTACCGTATGTAATCTTTGTTTGTACACTTCTTTAGTGTAATCAGCTTTCTGGTGCTGCAAAGAGATTTTGTAGTGTGCCGGAAAAATGGCGCTCCCAGGTGGGAGAGAAAGTTGCAGCTTTTGCTATTTCTTTTTTTATAGGAATACATATTTTCACATTTGTCCAATGTATAGATGTGTGTGATTTTAATATACGTATTGATTTCAACAAGTTTTAGTTGAATTAATAGTAGGCAGGGCTTCTTGGTGGTACAGTGGTTAGTGGTGGCACCTCACAGATCCTGATATACAGAGCTTTAATTCTGGTTGGGAATCTGCCTGATTCATGTCTGCATGGATTTTCTCCAGATACTCCAGATACAGTTTCCTCCTAAATTCCGAAGACATGTGTTAGGTCAATTGACATCTTTAAATGTGGTGAGAGTGGGTGTCCTGTTTCACACCCTAGGCTACTGGTTAGGTTCCAGAGACCCTAAATTGGATTAAGCAGGTATGATAAAGAATGAATCAATTCATTAATTAAGAGTAGACAAATCTGTTCAAATAAACTGTTACCATTTGTCAGACTTTCATATACAGATTATCAAATATGCTTCAAATTCTTCAGAACAGCAACTATTTTGGATCTATCCCAAACTTCTTAATGTGGTACTATTTCGACACACAAGGTAGTAGCCAATTTGGACAATATTTCTATTTAATTTCTTATTAAAAGCAGATAGAAAGCTAGCCATGTAGCCAAAAAATATAAATACTACATTTACATTTACGGATTTAGCAGACGCCCTTATCCAGAGCGACATACAATTGACAGTCTTACAATCCAATCAATTGTGGGTTAAGGGCCTTGCTCAAGGACCCAACTGTGGCAGCTTGGCAGAGGTGGGATTTGAACCCTGGACCTT
>JAVSBV010000147.1:5322943-5337417 GCA_033117975.1 Parotocinclus spilosoma | reverse complement strand
CAGCTTGGCAGAGGTGGGATTTGAACCCTGGACCTTCTGGTCCAGAGGCCAATACCTTAACCGCTAGGTTACCACAGTCCATCGCTCTGAAATAGTAGGTCTAGTAAACTAGGTGCTACTAGTCAGAATTGGGATTACAATTTTCTTAAAATGAAAGACCTGAGGTGCATAACTATATATGTAATAATTTATAATATCGGTAATTGTCAAAAAGCATGATGTGTCATGCTACACAATTTTATGTTGACAAGCTAACAACAGCTTGGACGCCTTAAAAAAGGAAAACTACACTTTTTTTTGGTTGCAAATATTATTAAATATGATCAATTATTCATGTAATCATTAGCATTGGCTATTTCGAAATCTAAATGTCAGGCAAATTGTATGTGCCATGCCAGAGTAACAAGGTATAAATGTAGAGCAGCATATATATTCCTATATACAGTAAGAAACAATGTATCATTACATTGTACTAACACCGATTTTGTCAATATGATATTTTGGTGGATACAGAATACTGCCACATATAAGAACCTCAGATCTAGTGTGTTAGATCAACCTCCTCCACCCTCTCACTCGCTGATGGACTTGATCAGAAGTGTGGCCTTAAGCACTAAAATCAGACACAGACAGGTGATCAAACACAGCACATTAGTCCCCATTTACACACTCTCACTTTCACACACACCTCAGTCTGCTGACTCGTCACACACCCGAGTGGGAAATACTTTGAAGAGCTTCTGCCCCGACCTTGGTAGTGGTAAGAGAAAGGTTACCAGCTCACAGCTCCAGCATTCCTGGTTCAATCCTGACCTGCCTGTGTGGAGCAAATGTAGCAACTAAATATCAAAATGACAGCAATTGTTAATACAAGTTAAAGCAAATTATTTTAAAGAGAAGCCATTACTTTTTAGTTCTCACTGAAGTAAATTATAGCTGAGTCATACAGTTTTTTTACAGATAAGGAATATATTTACTGGGGGTGAGCAGAGGTGTGACCTAAACAAGGCCCCACCTATAAACTACAAGTCTCTTTCTGTAGTAAAATGTAAAAATGGGACAGCTTTGTTAAAGTTTTTTGTGGAATCTAAATCTTCAGCTTTAAAAGAACTCAAAACAGTTGTTTTAAAAATACAAAAACTGGACTCATGACATGCCTCAAACCTTGAACATGCTATGATTAAAGATCATTTTCTGATCACTGCTGATGTTTAAAGTGGTCTGGCCATTGACCCTTTCAATAAAAAGCCCTATTTGTATTTGTTGTATTGTTTGTTTTTCACATTTATATTATTTATCAGATGCCCTTATCCTTATCCTTATCCAGATGCCCTGGTTGTTTTTTTTCTTTCTTTGAGAGAGAGAGAAAGCAAGAGCGAGTGGGGGTGGAATAAATGGGTAACCAAAGACTCAGCTGTTTGAACATTAAGGGAAAGTACATTCCACCACAGGTGCATGCCTTTCTTGTCCCCTGAGAGAAGGGGGACCAGTCGAGCAGTGCTAGAAGACCAGAGTGTGCAAGGTGCAGTGAGTGGTGTAACAAGTGCTGCAAGGTAGAAGGGTATAGTTCCAGTTTTGGCTTTGTAGGCAAGCGTCGATGTTTTAAATCTGATGCGAGCAGCTACAGGGAGCCAGTGGAGAGATTGGAGCAGTGGTGTAGTGTGTGTAAACTAGGGAACATTGAACACAAGTCTTGCAGCTGAATTCTGGATCAGCCGTAATTATCGGATAGTGCTCAGAGGAAGCCCCACGTTACTGTAATAATTATTAATAATTATGTCACAATGTGACTAGGAAAAAAATAAATTATTAAATACTTGCTGCTTGTCTATACAGTACATAAGACTAAGTATCTGACGACAGAATTTCACACATCTCAACTTCATTTTTATTCTGAATAAACATCCATTCCTGCATTCATCCATGCCTGCAAAACGTTGGGACAATTTAAGGCTAGTAATGAGGAAAAAACTAAACAATTATGTGATTTCAAACAGTCAATGGCAGCATGTGATTGTAATCATGCTTTGATACAAAAGCAGCATCCAAGAAAAGCGGAGCCTTTGAAGTACAAAGATGGGCAGAGGATCTGCAGTTTGTCAACAGTGAGGAAATTATTGAAATGTTTAAAAACAATGTTTCTCAAAGAAAGATCAGTAGGGATTTACATATTTCTCCCTCTAAAGTGTGTCATTGTTTTACATGATTCAAGGAATCTGGAGCAATTTCAGTGCATAAATGAGAAGGGCACAACCATGATCTGCATCACTCAGACAGCACTGCAGCAAGAACCGGCATTTATTAATAGCTGATAGAACCTTATGGACAAGAGTTCCCGTTGGGACACCTTTATGAAGCACCACAATACAGTGTTACATTCACAAATACCACCTTACTATGCAAAATAAAAAGGATTATGTTAACCATCCAGACTGATATGCAACAAGTCCCAAAGCCTGTCATAGGCTGTCATGGTATGGGACTGTATCGGTGTGTGCTTGGTAAATCTCATTTACACTTCTGTGATGTTAGCATTAATGCAGAAAACTACATTCAGATATTAGAGTACCATATGATGCAAACATCTTTTCCAAGGACACCCAGACGTTGCAGTTTTATTTTAATTTGCACATTACAACGGTAGAGCTGTAGACAAAGAGGTTACGGGTACTGAACTGGCCTGCCTGCAGTCCTGACCTGTTCCAAATAGAGAATGTGTGGGAAATTCTGAAATTTAAAAATGTTTTTTTCAGGAAAATTGGGAAAAAATAAGCTCTAAACCACTACACTGATTGGTATCCATAGTACCAAAACGTGTTTTTTAATGAAAAAAATAGCTAAATTACAAAAGTAATTTAAAAAGCTATTTAAAAGTAAGTCATTTTTTTGGAATGTGTTGCAGGCCTGAAATGCAGGAATTGATGTTGATTAACAAATAAAATTAAGTTCAGGCAAAACATGAAATCTTGGGTCAAGTCACCTATAGGTCAAGCTACAGGATGCATAGTCTCCAAACTGAAATTACACAGCAGTGTCAGATATCAGCTAATCAGTGTTGCTCATTATAGATGAGCTATTGAGTTCTGTTTGTTATTTGGTGTACCCCCTGACCTAAACCACATCAAGCTTTTATGGGAGCGCTTGCAATTGCAAAAAACTTAGGGATTTCATCATTTACAATTCATAATATCATAAAAAGATGAATAGAATCTGGAGAAATCTCTGCAAGTAAGCGGCAAGTCCGATATTGTCATGCTCAAGACCTTTGATCCCTCAGGCAGTACTGGCAGTACTGTCCACATTTCAAATAATTTTGGAAAATTATGGACGTTGTGTCCTCCAAGCCAAAGAGGACTGTCCAGATTGTTATCAGCACAGCACAAATTCAAAAGCCAGCATCTCTGATGGTATGGGGGGTGTGTTAGTGCTCGTGGCATGGGTAACTTGCACATCTGTGAAGGCACCATCAATGCTGAAAGGTACATACAGGTTTTGCAGCAAAATTTGCTGAAAGCCAAGCAACGTGTTTTACAGGGATGTCCTTGTTTATCTCTGTAAGACAATGCCAAGCCACATTCTGCATGTGTTACAACAGCGTGTCTTCGTAGTAAAAGAATGCAGGTACTAGACTGGCCTGCCTGCAGTCCAGATCTGTCTCCCATTGAAAATGTTTGGCGCATTATGAAATGCAACATACGACAACGGAGACCCTGGACTGTTAGGAAAGCAGTCCTACAAAGCTTTAACAATGTGTCCTCAGTTCCCAAATGCTTATTGAGTGTTGTTAAAAGGAAAGGTGATGTAGCACAGTGGTAAACATGCCCCCGTCCCAAAATAAATTTTTCGGAAAAGGTTTTCCGTTATATTCCGAATATTAAATATCACTGTAACAAAAATATTAAATTCAATTGAATATGAGTTGAAAAGGATTTGCAAATCTTCGTATTCTGTTTCCAACTTCATTTTTGGGAATTGGGTGTGTAGCATCACAAGATGTTCTTTGCAATAATATAAAACCACACTAGTATAACACATATCATCAGATTTTGCACAAACTTGTGGTGTCCATGCCAGCTTGTGTGCACTCTGTAACATACCAGATACTATTCATTTCTGAAAAGTATGTATTTTGTTTAAAGGCCACTCAAATGTTAGTGCTAATTGTATGATTTGTAATATAAATGCATTCTGTTAAACATTGTAAAAATGTATTGTAAAAAATATATATATTTTTTTAATATATAACATAGAAACCCACACCATATACAGCCTAGTTACATAGATAGACATACCATTCTAACACAAACAGTGTCCGGTAAAACACCAATATGAAGAGAGAGTTGATAAATACATAAAGGTCATGTGATTGTGTATGAGTTTGAAAAACCATACACAGTTTTCTGACAGATGTCACACAGAAATTAGAAAATATAATTACAAAAAACACCAAACGGTATACAAACCCCTCACAATACCCTAAAGCAATCACCCTGACATACACACCTCACCACTGTTAATCCTCTAGACACAGGAAAGCACACACACGCACAAACCCATACGCATGCAAACTCTCTAATGCACACGCACACGCGCACACACACACACACACTTACTCAGAGTCAGTGTTTATCACAGTGCGCCAGCCTACCAGCACCCCGTTAGTCTAATTCTGTTTGTGTGTTTAGATTCGTTTTGCTTTAATCTCCTCTTGTTTGTGCACATCTGTGGGAACTGCACTATGAGAGAGGGGGAGGGGAGTTCCGAAGCTAGAAGTAGGATAGAGGCAAGGGGTGCAGGTAAAAGCCAAAAAGAAGAGAGATGGCAAGAAACCAAACTCCACTAAGAGCATAACTAGTAAAATGGTTTTGAGATCACAGCATTGTACACAGTGTTGAGCACTAGTGAAAATGCTTCTATTTTTAATTGAATACAGTGTTTTTCATTACAAATATTATAATTAGCTTACCAATTTGAGTGAAAGGTTGGATCTTTAAAAAAATTAATTGCATGACTTACAGTATTTATTAGTATATAGTATTTCCCTATTTTTCCTCTAATGACAGCCTCCCCTCAAGCTGGCATGGACTCCACAGTCTTGTTCAAACTGATGATCTCTGATGATCCCTGCATGATTTTACAGTATTCCAAAGATCATCTTGTCTTCAAGTGCCCCTACAAATGCTTGTTTGGTTTAGGTCAGGTGACTGTGGATGAAAGTCCATGGCAATCAGAGTTCCTTGATTTTGTTTGGTCTTCAGTTAGTTCTTGCAAGGGTTTGAGGTATTTGGGGGTTTCTTTCTGCTGCAGTGTGAAGATCCAAACAAGCATTATCACTACTGGTTTTGACCTACATTATATTGTGGAGGTTCATCACCAACACATAACGTAGACTAAGAACAGTTGTACAATTACTGAGGAAAGAGGTAAATTGTGAATGTATCAGAATGTTTTAGATAGAGTCATTTATACCAACACCCATGAAATACATAATGTACTGTACATTCATATACTTAAAACATCTTGACTATACCAGACGGAATCTCATTTTTACAGAAAACTACAGTTGGGTCCATATCAAGAACTATGGCTAAAGCATAAAATGCAATTCCAATTAACTCAATATGCGTTGGTTATTGTTGACAACAATGAACATCCTGCAATAGAACATATGGTTAAAGAACTGTGAGAGTGTTTGGCCTGGACTTTATTGGACAAACTCAAGTAATAAGTCATTTCAAATATCGGAGTCCTGTGTTGGCCATACTCTCTAAATTAACTCAATACCCACATGTTTTAGTTAATTTGACTGCTGTCCAATATCTGCCTTGTTTTGTTCTCTAATGGACGAGGCACTCATTTGATTCTTTGTCCTCTTAAGGTACATTCTTGATAGTGTTCAATTCAATTCAATTCAAGTCTATTTATATAGCGTTTTTTACAACGTAGCATTGTCTCAAAGCAGCTTCACAAAATTTCACTGTCTTAAAAGGCCAATCCCAAGTTGAGCAAGCCTAGGGCGGCAGGTGGCAAGGAAAAACTCCCTAAAATGGTAGGATGAAACCTTGGGAGGACCAATACTCAACAGGGGACCCATCCTCCATGGGTGGCCTAGATTTTAACTAAATAAAGACCAAAAGTATACTAAATTAGAGCAAAATTAGGTCAATAAATAAATAACAGACTAATAATAAAATTCTAATTAGTAATAGAAAATTTGAAAATAATGTGATCAGGACGTTATCTATTATATTGTTGACTGTGGCTTGCTTTTGGGCAGTTATGGGCTTGTATCCTGGTAAGGTAGCTTGTGGACAAAATTCTTCACTAGACATTCAGTTCAATTCAATTCAATTCAATTTTAGTTTATTTATATAGTGCTTTTTACAATGGAGCATTGTCTCGAAGCAGCTTTACAATATTACATTATCTTATAAGGCCAATCCCAAGTTGAGCAAGCCTAGGGCTACCCTGAAAGTGGTAGGAATAAACCTCGGGAGGACCAAGACTCAACAAGGGACCCATCCTCCATGGGTTGCCTAGATTTTAATTAAATAAATAATTCAAATTAGGTAAATAATTAGTAATAAAATAAATAAACTAAATTCTAAAACAAAATAGATTATAAAAGGAGTCTTTAGTGGGAGGTCCTTTGAGTTACATCGTCTTCTAATGTCCAACCGATGGAGGGAGTTGCTGCACTCTGGTGGGACCTGCCTCCGCCGAGGTAGGTGCCAGACACCCCTGGACGTGAAAAGTGACAGTAACTTCTAAAATCTTAATTAAACTTCCCATTACTGCTCCCACAAGACTAGGATATATAAACTGTATTTTCAGAATTGCTGTCCCGTTATAACAGGACAATCCGCTTTTTTCATTTAAATTAAGATTTTTGTACTAATGAGGTACTGTGAATCCTTTTGCATTTATTTTGATACCTTGTGATTTGACGCAGGTCTTGGTTGTGTACTCTAATCTGGATGGAGAACTCTTACCCTGTCCTGTAACGTGTAGGAACAGATCCAGAGTCATGGTGACGTCCAGCCAGAGCAGGCAGGCGGACAAAGGCTCAGAGAGCAGTGCAACACAGCAGCCAGGCCTTCAGGCTTCTGGAAGTCTCTTCAGTCAGTCACACACAATTGATCACACAGGCTCCACCACCAACACAACATTACAGGGCTGTTACACAGCATTACAGCACATCTTATTATCCTGCTCAACTCTCTTCATTAGCCCAATTGGATCCTGGGATTTTCATTTGTAAATGGGGAGCTTTTTAGATTAGCTGGTGTCAGCCATTATGACACATTCTCTAAATGTTTCCCCAACGGTGCGATTAGCTCCTGTCTGTCAGGGTGGAAATGTAAACTTTTCTAAATGTTTTTCATCCCTTTAAGCCCTTCACAAATATTTTCTGCAAGAAATGGTAACAAAAATGTGAAATTGGCTGTTCTTGTTTTAATGTCTGGCATCATAAAATACTTTGAATAATAAACTACTGAAAGAATTTCCACATACACAAGTCTTACTAATCCTTATCACTGATGCATTTATTTGCTTTACAAACAGGATAATGTTGGAAAATACACTGCCAGTCTTAAAGAGCTGCTCAAATGTGCACGTGTAGTATTCTAACATTTAGCAGCTGGTTAAATGGTTTAATCCCCTATGTTCATACCATAGTACAAGCATTGAGACCAATTTACTGTATCTATATGTTTAATAAATGCTATGGTTGTCAGGTGGCTATTAGTGTATCTGTCACAGTGTCTAGAAGTTGATTAGGAAGGATACACTTTATGCCCAATATCCATAAGATTAGAGTCATAGTGCATTAAGCATTTTGTGGGTGAAACGTTTTGTCAATGTGACTTCTTCGGTCTCTTTCATCAAACTGAAGTCACTTACTGTGACAAAATTTCTCCCACAAAACCTTATGTCAAGATGAACTGATTCAACTTCTGGGATGTTTGTATGTGGATTTAATAAACAGAAGTGTGTCATACTGCCAATGCGACCTGGTCAATCAGGTATCTTCACTACAACATCAGGAGAATGCAACCACTCCTTTCCAGGAAAGCCACATAGGGCTTCTGTTTTTTAATATATACCAATGTATTGTAGGGGACACACTCACAAACTAGGGCCAGTTTATCTTAATGAGAATTAACCTAAAGTATGTCTTCGGAATGTAGGAGGAAAGCAGAGTACCCAGAGTAAACCCTCATGGACATGGGAGGACCCAGTACGCTCCATATGAAACCCTACCCCTACACCCTACTGTAATATCAGCATTGTACTGATGATAATGTGATGGGTGGATTTTGTACTTTGCAACTTTGTGTAGCCAAAAATTTGCCAAGATAGCTCATTAATCAAAAAGCAACATATCCTTAACTTCTTTCTTGACACTTTGTAGTCTGCTGTTGTTGTGCTTGTTCTAGCACCCTATTTTACATCACAGCTTCCCAGTGGAATGCAGGCAGTGGCAGCTTTCCCTCCCCAGGCTGGCATTCAGACATGGCCACAGCAGAAGCAGGACCGACGCACACTGAGGCAGCAAATTATGAAAATGTGTCTCTGTGTCCTCAATGGCGCCACACTTTCTTAATGTGGCACAAAATTAGAACCTGAGGGGTAGAAGAGAGGAACCCGTTTAATTGGAAAAAAGGCTTTGGGCCTACACACACATACGTACACACAAGCTCACAGAGTAATTCATTGCATGAAAGCTGAGATATCATCTCATCCCTACCAGCAGTGCAGACTCATCTGTAAGGCACCTCTGCTGAGACCCGCAGGCATTCATAAAGGTGTCTAATGTGTGAGTTTACCCTCAATTATTTAAATAGCCCTTCACAGAGATCACATAATGAGGGCATTCAGTCTCTTTAAGAGACAAAGAGGATCCCTCCTGAAGGGTTTGCATTTGTTTACCCAAAATGTCTTTGGTTACGTTTGATATTCCAGTAAATGTCATAGCAGTCTTATCACAGGGAGACATGTTGCAAACATCTGCTTGAAAATGTGCACATCAAAACGTTACATTCGTCATGTTTCACTGGTTCACACCAAGCAGCAAGCAGGTGCACGGTCAGACATGTATACTTATATACACCGGTATTTAATTCATCAAGAGAAGGTAACATTGTTTAAACCCTCTTCAACCACACTCCTTTCTTTCTGTGTCCTGCATTGCTGTAGTGAGTAGTGAGAATCAGAATTCCCATCGAGCCAAATCTAAGAGCTACCCTCTGCTAGCCAGCCCTGACCTCCAAACCTCCTCCCCTCTTCAACCTAGACAGCATTTGTATGTGGATTCAGGGCCAGGGATTAATTAAAAGCTCAAGAATCATCACAGGAAAATAATGGCACAAATCCCTTCCTTTCCCCAGTCCATACCATATAAAGCTCAATTGCTCAAAGCTTTAATAGAGAGATGATAGAGGAAGATTTGCGTTCACAAGTTACTATCAAGAACCTATCAAACTTACCCACTAATTGACTTTTGTCATTATAATTAACATATGCACTTATTTACAGTGTGGAGTTTGGTATGTTCTCCCAACATAAGGAAACTTGCAGATTGCCGTTTTTCAGAAGGCAGATTGGGTGCTCTAAATTGTATTGTACTGTGTTGTGAATAGGTAAGTGTTTTGATACCCTGTAATGGACTGGAGCGCCGTCCAGGATTTATTTCTGCACTTACATTAAGTAGAGGGGGTCGACCAACTATAGTAAACTATACATGGACACACAAACTTTCACACACACTCACACACACACACACAGATACATAAATACATACATACATACAGGGATTAAACAAAATATGATTGACACAAACTGCTGTGCCAGTTTTACAAGCAAACCCATTAACTACCTGCTATTATCTGAGCTGAATAAACAAACACTGTACAGAGGAAGTGTTACTAGTAAACCCATGTCTTACTGGAAGGCAACAACCGTGGGGTGTTGCTAATTAAGTTACCTAAGGAGTGGGCAGTATCTCTTTAGAATCATTGTGTCCTGGACTCGAA
Organism: Parotocinclus spilosoma; assembly: GCA_033117975.1. NCBI lineage: Eukaryota > Metazoa > Chordata > Actinopteri > Siluriformes > Loricariidae > Parotocinclus > Parotocinclus spilosoma. The sequence goes on along the minus strand of JAVSBV010000147.1, from coordinate 5,327,380 downwards.
GTTACCTTACTAAAATCACCTGATTAAAATGTTATATGTATGTATATAATGATTATATTTGTAAGTGTCTGATCACAATATTAGAACCAATGAGGCCATATTGCATCCTATGGCACATTTGCTCACAGGTGTGCAGCTATGCCTGTAGATCCTGCACCCTCGTAACTTGCCGAAACTATGGGCACCAAAAAAAACCCCAACAGACTCCATGCAAACAGGAGTTGAAGCAAAAACAAGCAACACACAAGTGTCCAAAGCTAACTTTAAAGCAAATGCTGAGGCACACCAGAATTTCAAACGTTTCACTGTAACTCCACATAACTCTGCTGCAAGTTCTGTGGCCAGTTAGTAATCAACACTTTCTTCCATCTCACTCCCTCCTTCCCATTCTCTGGAGTCAAATGAAGGAGAGGAGATAGGTCTCGGGGCTAATGCCCTTTGTTTAGCAAGCTGCTGGTTGAGTCTATCAGCGAGACGCAGCAAGCAGAGGTGTCGCTTCAGCTCTGGCATTTTGGACAGTATCGACTCCTCTTCAGGGGCAGGAAAAAGGACAACAGAAAGGGTATTATCAGGGAGGGATGAGTGCAGCAAAGGCATTTTGCCTCACTGTTCTCTTCCTAAGCCTGAGCTCCCAATCCAATTGGTCGACACAGCCAGAGATGTAAATGAAATGCAAAGAGCAATACAGCCTCATGTTCATTTCTCCTCTGTTTTGGCTCTTGCTTTGGGCTTGCCATTCTGGGCCTGATCGGTCTCTGCTAGCCTTTTTCTTCTCTTTTAGATCTGCCTTCCAATTGTTTCTACAAAAGTCCAATGTCTATCTGTCCTGAGCAATTTGTTTACTCTGGTCCCATCACACTCCTGACTCCAGCACTGCACTTCCCCATCTCCTACTTTCTGTCTTCAGCCCTCCACCCCCTCCTGGCTGGGCTCTCCACTCTTATCTGCTCAGGCGGCCCACATTCCAGTGTTGCTGTGGCACCCTGCCTGCATCCATGGTCACGGCGATTCCACGGGTTCTCACAATCCCTCAGATGAGAGCAAGTGGCGGTGAGAGCGACAGAAACATAGCAACAGCAAGCACAATAAAGAATGAAAGAGAGATGGAGTAAGAAGCAGACGAGAAAGAAAGACAGAAATAAAATACAAAGCCAAAATACTGAAAGATTTGTAGATACTGTTCAGTGAGAATCAGCACTTCTGCACAAGAGTGAAACAGGCTTGCCATGTTCAGCAGTGCTGGATGAGATGACCATTCAATATTAATATCTGGACACACATTTATGAGTAGATCAGACATCAGTCTACTCTATGCACAAAGTAACTGTTTGGCTGTTAAACAATTTCTAACAGTGATTCGGAATTGTTTTATTTTCTGTATTAACCACTTTGTTTTAGTACATTAAAGTTTTTAAAACTAGCTGTTATGGTAACAATAATTACTTTAAGTTACCTTAAGTACTGGTGACAGTGACACCACTATCATACATACCATCAGTAACAAAGAAGGTCAGTTATTAAAATACTGGAGTTTTTATTTTGATTTGAAGTGTTAACAGGTATATTCAATTCAACAGCACTCAATTTCCCTATTGATTAGTCGAGTACAAACACAAGATCTGCCCCTGCTGGACCCTTAAGCAAGGACATTAACTTGTAGCTGCTTACTCCTTACCTATGTATAAACACATCGGTTAAACAATATAACTGAACTTATGGCGCCAATTTTAGTTTGGAAGCAGTTCCAGTGGCTTTACGTTTTGTTTTACTTGGGTCTTTAGCAGCAAAACCATGTAAATGATACATATACAGTACTATGCAAATGTCGTAGGCCACCACTAAATTTGTTGTTTTAGCAATGGTATAAGGACCAATATCATATTGTAAACAACTGGACCCAAAAATTCCTTTAGCATATCTTAGTCTTGTCACCTTGTTCCCAAATAAAACTGATCTCTTGGCTGCTACCCATCCAAAAAGACCATTCCTGATCAAGCTTTGTACAGTATAAGGGTCAACTTGGCACCCCTAATCCCTACTAATTATATATTCTTTTTTATAATTTGGCTTGTCATCCACCCCTAATTAAAAAAAAAATAAAAGCATCAAAAAACCCATAGTCATAAACATGTGTAATTTGGAAATGTATGCGAAACTGCACAGGTATAGGACATAAGGGGACAAAAGGTCTCAGGCTCCCCAGTGTACTGCAGTCTCAGCTCATTCGATCAGGCATTACGAGCAACAATCAACATATTTAATAGATTTCTGAATATAAAATACATCAAATACATTAGCATTTAAAGTTCAAAGTAACTGAAATGGCACTGTGCTGCAGAGGGGGATGGAGACACAGAGAAAAGCGACAGTGGAAAGAATGGGCCCGTGTTATGAGGTTGCCCAGATTAGTGGGCCATTCTTAATCTCCTATGGCTGCATCCAAATTGGGTTGCCCTCCAATCTCAATCCCAGACTGCCATGCTCCTAATATGGAATCCAGAGACGTGACATCCGGAGGGTAAAAGGATAATTATGGAATGAGAGGGAGGCAGAATATTAGAGAAGACAGAAACAGGATGGACGCAATACAAGAAAACAAAAACAAGCCATTCTGAATAAAATACAGTATTTAGTATCAACAGTGTATTGGAACCATCAGCCCATGTTATGTACGACATACAGTAACAGTGAGTGTGTGTGACTGGTTTTAGGTCTTTTCCATTAATACACACTGATAGAATCACCATTAACCCAAAATAAAATTCAATTTGTCCATGCTCTAGAAGGAACAAACGCAAAGGGTATCACTGAGCAAATTATTTATAAAGTATGTATGAAGTGTTTTAAATACACATACTGAAAGCATATGACTGTATAAGACTTCAAAATATACTATTATACAGCAGTACTCAGGGGGCAAAGCAGTTATTCACTAGTTCACTAGACTACTGAGGTGACCCAGGGTTCATGTCCCAGTAGTGGCATCATGCCAGAGAGGCAGCTCATTTTCATGATCATGTACCTCACCTGCACTCCAACAGCATCCCATGCAAAGTACTGTAATGGACTGGTACCCTGTTCAGGCTGCATGTACATTTCAGGAAAAGTTTAGGATCCCCATCCTGACCCTGACTGAAATAGGAAGGGTTATAACATGTATAAGTGTGTAATATGCTCATTACATACTGCATCTACAACATGTATGTATCAGTAATTATGTTTAAAACTGTACAGGTAGATGCATGTCCAGACGTTACACATATGTCATTGAAGTGTTTTTGTTCTTTGTCTTTATAGGTGTCTTAGTCTGTCTCTCTCCTTCCTAAGGTGTGTTATAGTGGACCGGATGGCCTCACTCTGAGGGTCTGTGGGTTCTTTCGTGAGGTAGCGTGTAAAGTGTTGTATACTGCGACTCAGGAGAGACTCAGGCTCATGACTCCTTCCACCAGAACGAAGCAAACGCTCTGCAGCCAGAGCGAGATTCTTATCCCAGTTTGTTGGATAATCAGCCTGGTCATCCACGATTTGGCAATAGAGCTGTAAAAAAAGAAAAGCAGACTTATGAGAGATTAAAATGAGAACTAAATGAATCTCTCCACTGCTAAAGCTAAAATAGGAAATGTTTCAAACCAGCAGTGATGTATTATCCTCTGACAGTACAACTGGCTGTTACAGATACAGTGGTCCTTGAATGCTTGCGAGCCCTTTACAGTTTTCTCTACTTCTGCATATATAAATGAGCTAAATAAAAGTACATGTTTACACAAGCCATAAAATGTAATAAAGAAACCCACAACAACTGAGACTAGCATATTATACTATTTATATTATAATATATTTGGTAATTTAAATATTGAGGAAAATAAATAGTAATTATGTCTATCACTATGTGAATCTCCAGCTTCAGCAGTTAATTGAAAGTGAAATTAGTCAGGTGTCAATCAGTGGGACAACAATCAGATGACAATGGGGAAAATGTTGTATTTAAAGAACAGGGATCTATGAAAATGTTTAAAGCAAGTTTATGGAAGTGTATCATGGTATAAACAAAAGAGAAAGGAAAATTGTTGATACTCATTATCCTGGAAAAGGTGACAAAACCATCTGAAAGGTTCGATATCCACCAATCCGTAGTCCGAAATGTACAAATGAAGGAAATTTAAGACCATTGTTACCTTCATCAAAGGTGGCTGATGAATAAACTCCAAGAGCAATGTGTATAATGAACCGTGTTTTCACCAAGGAACCCAGGGAAATTTCTTAGCCTCTAAAGCTCTTAGTTCCATTGGTAAATGTTCATTCATGATTCCACTACCAAACAAAATCCTCTGGTCTGATGAGACAAAGCTTGAACTCTTTAGTGAGAATGCCAGGCGTCATGTTTGGAGGAAACCAGGCACTGCTCATCATGAGGCCAATACCATCCCTACAGTCAAG
>JAVSBV010000147.1:5270866-5294495 GCA_033117975.1 Parotocinclus spilosoma | reverse complement strand
GGCAAACTACTCCACTATCCTGCCAAAATACTTCATGGATCACATCGATGAAGGACAGAAATGTGTGGAGGTCGATGACCCATCAAGTGACTGTGAGTCGGCTGCGACTGTACGGTTAATCCCATCCCCCACCACCTTCCTTAATCTATCCTATTCTTACATTTATTTACATTTATGTCATTTACCAGAACGACTTACAATTAAAACAATATTTCATTGCAAGCAATTATAGTTTAAGGGCTTTGCTCAGGTAACCAACTGTGGCAGAGGTGGGATTTGAACCCTGTGCCTTCTGGTCCATAGTCCAGTACCTTAATTGCTAGGTTAAGTCCCCATTCTTACTCTTGTCACTGACAATGACTAATGAAAGAAGACAAATCTTTTAGACATCTCAGTAAGTTTATAAAAGCTTCAACATTTGTAACATTTAAAATGATGATGAAACTGAAGCTCAATTTGAAAAAATGAAAAAAGTGACAGGTCTATTATAAGGATCAGAAATCGTTAATCCTGCTCTTGAGAATGAGAGTCTATGACTATACTATGACTGGCATTCAGTATCTGAACATAGTTTGAAGCAGAACTAATGATGACTGAATGGAAGTGTACGCTCTGTGTTGTGTGTTGCATCTAGGACCATTTTATGTTTATACACATTCAAGGTGATCTGTCTATAGGGCTGTCTTTACTCTTCTGTGTTTTTCTCAGACGGCAATGGCCTTTTAACACATTTTCCAGACACTCAACCTGCATGACACAGCCTTCTGGTAATTGTTTGTCTTGTTTTCTGAGGCCATTTGGGGCTTGGTTCATTTATTTCCCCTGGAGTGTACATGCTTAGAATGAGATTGATATCACTATGACAGCCTTAGATTAGTCAGACAGAGCTGTATATGAAAAATAATTGTATTAACAGAGTGAGAACTCACGTCACATATTTTCTGTTTATTCAAAACTGCTATTCATTGATGTTTTGACATAGTACAATTATAACACACAACTGAGGCAAAGATCTTTCTTGTGTGGAAATGTATACCTGTGCATCTCTTTTAATGTACAGTCATGAGGTTGCTTCAGACAACTGTGTTTATCATTGTTCTTGCATATTCATTTTAGTGTAATTTCAAATAAACACAAATGCATAAAATACAGATCTGTTATGAAGCATTCTCTAACTGTAACAAGGTCCTAGATGACATTGTGGAATCTTTTAATAAATATGAGGATGAAATATTTAAGTGTACTTCGTACAACAACTCATTAAGGTCATTTCAACACACTATGCATTTTACAGACTGTGATGGCATAGAGTTTTTAAGGTTTTGTTTGGGTTTTTTTTCTCTTCATTAAATGTCTATGTTTACCTACATTTTAAGAGCAAGCTTAACAACCTTGGGTTATAGACACTTTGTGTAATAAATCATTGTTGACATGTTGAGTTCTGTGTAGCTTAAAGTATCCAACAATAGTATGAGGCAAGGATTATACCCCACCACTTAACCAAACCAGACTTTTAATCCACTAAGATTTATTTCCTGGGGGGGGGCACAATAAACCCACAATAAACCCTGTCAACACTGTAGCATGTTTGATAGTAGAGATAAATGCATTGATATTTTTTTTACAGTTTAAGCATATATTAACAAATCAGCAGTATGAATTAAACCAATAAAGCTCTAGAATAGAAATAATACTTTAAATATGTATTATTTATAATAAGTTTATGACAAAAAAGAAATAAGTTATGAATACGCTACTCCATAAGATAAAAGAAAACACCAGTAGTCAGACAACTTAATATGTTGAATGGAATAAAGATAAACTGATGTTAAAGAGGTCCATAAAAAATTTGAAATGTGGCAACCATCTCCAAAATTATGCAAAATAACCACAAATTGCTGATTGCCGTAGCCATAGAGCTGGGTGATCAGATAATAGTGATATTCAGTGATGACTCATGAATGTGCATTGGCCAATCAGATGGGGTTTGGGCTTTTTTCTGGTATTTTTTTTTTCATATTTATTGCCAGGTGTTGTAAGAGTATATAATGGTCTGTACTCTAGCAATTTAATCTTTCATCTTTTTCAACTGATTTCAATTTACTAGTCATATGATCCACAACATTTAGGCTCTATAATAAACCAAACATTGATTTTGGAATTTCAGTTGGTAATAATTTTTGCAACAATCAAATGCCAACAGATTTTCCAAGAATCAGATTAAGACACAAATCATGAACCAGCATCTGCAAAAGCACGATTTTCATGTAATGTGTCAAGAAACATATAGCAATTGCACTTTTTGCCTAACAATGAAAATGGCTATCCTGTTTGTTCATGACATAGCAATTGCTGAATTGCTTAACATGTATCAACATTTAGTCATCATACTCATAACATGGAGATGTGCAAAGGTGGCTTGTAGTACACAAAACACTGACATGAGAGTTGTACATTTTATGCAAAATTGACAGTGTTTTTTATGGCTGAGGGAAGGTTATTATATTTCATAGCTTTTGGCCCCTATGGCTGGCCATGTGCAGACAATCAGCTAAACCCTGCCCCCTATAATTCTGGAATTAATTAGACTTTTAGCCTTGACTGACTAATCCTTTTGCTAAATGACTTCTTGGTGTGATTAGGTTAAACTCTGATCCCTAACATACCAATTGTGCTTTCTTAAAAAGGTTTATAATGGTTGACAGTACATAACCCAAATGGCAGCATACAGAGGAAGCCTGTCCTTGTCCACAGCCCTGTCTTGGTGTTTCGACCTCATTGAAATGCCTTAATGGCAATGGAGGTCAGTGACTTTGATTAAATCCAAAGCCTCCAAATTACCACCTTGCTGCTCTTGCCGTTGCTCTGTTGAACTTCTCCAGGGCAATCATTCCCATTCTTCTTGGCTTACTGCTGTCACATCCTGAGATAAGGTGTATGGAAGAATATCAATGATGCTTCAGAGTTTGAAGACACGTCCTTCATCCAAGCCACTACTTTTCAAGAGGTCACAAAAATCCATCTGCATTGATTACATCAGTCATAAGGTTCAAATACTAAATGGTGTTAACCCAATTGATCTTGCTTTATTTCCTGGTCAGGGTTGTGTCATAACAGGAAATTCACTGATCAAACGCAGTTGAACATATTGGTCAGGGGTTCGTATATGCACCACCTGTCCTTCATATTGCAAGTCCCACCCAGCATCTGATCCTATACCTTCAGAAGCAGCCAATTTTAGCAATTGGTTCTACGTTATCAAGGTTTGAATTTTTTAAGCTCTTATTTCTTATTTCTCTATGTTTGTTTGTTTTTTAACATAACTTTTAGCATCTATATATATATATTCAAAGGACACACATACACCCGCGCACACACACACACACACACGCGCACACAGGGAGAGATGGAGAGAAAGGGAGGGTGAGGTTTTTCTTGGTTATTGAGTATATGCATTATTTACCATATTGTCCCAGATATTTCTGATATTCACAATAAGCTCAATAACCACACACAATCCACTCTATCACACTGTGATTTCATTAGTTTTATTTGATCCTCAATTTCTATTTTGTTGCCTGAAAAGTACTGCAGTTAGAAACCTCTAAGTCACTTTAACAAGGTTGTCCATGCTGTCATTGCCTACTGACATTCTTCTTATCTGGTGTAGGCAGCCATTTTTTCAGTATAAGATCTGCTCTGTTGAGATTTAGTTTTTTTGTATTATAGATGGCTAAATGTAGGAAGATTGATACATTGATAGACATGAATTAGTCCTATGATACAGACTTGTGATCAATTTGACATGATTTAGGATCAGAATCAAACAGTTTATATTGAAGAAAAGCATCGAAATTGAATCGAATACATGTGTGATTGATTAAAGGATCCTCTTCACGTCAGTGTGTTAATTAGGACCTGTCTAATGCATGGCTTTAAAATGTGGATTGAAACCAAAATACCCAGAGAAAACACAAATGCTGGTGGAACATGGAAGGTCAACACAAAGTTGAAAATCAAATCGCATGATGGGCTCACATGTTCAATTACTATTTATTTACTACTACAACTATTTATTTGACAAATTAGAATTTTAAAAATACTTCACAATGGATTGGATTTTTTTTTCAGCAACACAAACACATGAATCATGATCTTAGAGACTTTCCTGGGAACTCTGCTAAAACTCAAGAGAAGACACCTGAGATGACTGGAGTTTTTGTTTGCTCAGGAGAATAGAAGCTTAAATAAAAGCTTATTTTCCCTCCTATTTGATCTTACTTTTTATCAAGGAGAAACTAAGATCTAAGGTCTAAACTAAGGTTTCATTTACCATCTGGTATGTACTTTCTACCTAGTTCCCCCAAGATTTCTTTGAAATAAAAGATTTACTATAAAGGTCAGCGTTTTTGCTATACATACTACGGGTTTGACTCTCTGTGTCCTTGAGGTTTCTTAGTCTTAAATCAATCATGTACATAACAGTATACAGTATGATTGTTAACAAGTAATTTCACATACAAAATCTACCTAGACTAACAGAAAAGATTACAACATATGATTATAGTATGACTTTTCATACTTCAGTCAAACACCTAAAAATATTGGTGTTTATCTAAACCTGACTTTCGCAAATAAGCACATGAGGTATCTGTGGTCCTTTATAAGAGTACAGATTGCCTTCTGACTACATATTTGCAGTATCTATTTAGAAAGTGTTAAAATTAAGAAAATTGTATTGTGCGGTTCTGTTACTAATATAGCCTCCCTGTATTATTGTAGTAGCAAGCTAAAATAAAGAAGTAACATTTGTGATGGTTTGTGCCATTACATTTTTTTTTTTATTTGAAAATTATAAAGCATAAATGTTGTAATTTACTAGTGACATCACACAATATATAATACGCACTGTTTAGAAAATGTGGGGGATATTTTATTTAAAATAAAAATAAAAAAAGAAATAGCCCCTAATTTTTGTGAGCATTTGTGTATAATAATACTTATTATTAACGGTTTGACACATGCTGGAAAATGTCGATCAATGTCTTCTGTCTGTGATGCTTGAGTATTCATTAGTTGTTGTGTTTCTGAATAAATATTTTTCCTACAGGAAGGCTTCAGAGCACCCAAGACAGTCAAGCAAGAGTCAGGACCATCTCCAAAAAAAATGCAGCTATGAGATCAGGTCACCACCAGTGCAGAGCTTGCTTAGAAATGACAGAGGGCAGCTATGAGTGAACACTGAGACAAAGCATTTTGGAGGATGGCTTGGTGTCAAGAAGGGCAGCAAAAATAATAACTACCTCTCTCTAAGAAAAACATCAAGGACAGACTGACATTCTGGAGGAAGTATAGGAATTGGACTGCAGAGGACTGGAATACATTTATTATCTCTGAAGTCCCCTTCAGACTGTTTGGGACGTCTGGAAAAAATGATTTACCGGAGAAGAAAAGGCGAGCGCTACCATAAGTTCTGTGTCATGCCAACAGTGACGCATCCTAAAACCATTCATATATGAGGTTGCTCCTCATCCAGGAAAGTGGGTTTGCTCTAAAAAATGCCTAAGAACACTTCCATGAATACGTAGTGTGTTCAAAATATCCTTCAAGAGTAACTTTTCCTAAATCTCCAGGAACAATGTTTTTTTCCAGCATGATGTGCATCATGTCACAAGGCAAAATTGATAACCAAGTGGCTCATTAAACAAAACATTGAAATCAGGCATCTGTGGCCAGAAAACTCAACAGATCTCAATTTCATTGAGAATCTGTGCTCAATCCTCAAAAGAGTGGGCAAACAAAATCCCAGAAACTGTGATCAACTCCAAGTGCTAATTAGGCCATCATTCCAGATTTTTCCTAGATGTTGATACCCAGCATGCCAAGGCGAATTGCAGAAGTCTTAAAGAAGGGTCAACACTATGAATATCTAGTATTTTCTCGATTATGCATATCAATAAAAAATTTTAAAAATGTGAATGGATATGGAAATGTTATGCTTATAATTGTACATCATCATACCATATAAACAGCTGCCAAAATGTTCAAAAAAGGGAGGCAGCAAACTTTGTCAAAACCTAAATTTGTGCCATTCTCAAAAGTTTTGGGCACGGCTGTAAGCACAGTAAATATTCATCTGATCATCAGACTGCCTTTCCAGCTCATGTCAGATCTTTAGGGTCTTCTCATGGAGAAACATCTCATGGATGATGAAAATCTTATTAACTATGGTCTGACCTTTCCTGTAAATCGTGGGAGAAAAATTATGTACAACATATTCCGCTTTCTAGCAATTAAGGGTAATATGTAGGTGCCAAAAAAGGTTAATGTTGTGTTCATGCTATGTTTTAGGGATATCCAAAGAATAGTCTGAATAAAATACTGGAGAGCTGCAGTATGCAGAATGGAATCATGTAATTAATTTTAAGTTGGCTGTCTCTTTCACTTTTATGAGATGATACTACATAGCACAGTGTATATCTGAAACACATAAATGACTGGGGTCAGGGTTCCTCTGTAACAATTTGTTTCCTGGCTTACAACAAACACTCGTGCCTTATCACTGCTGTGCTTTTGAACTAGACAAAGACTGGATAGATTCACTGTAGGTCTTTAAAGTTTCTACCATTTTATCACTTCAGCTCTTTTTAGCCAATGTGTTATCACATTGTCTTAGCATCTAATAATACTGTGAAATAAATACTGTTGAAATACCAGTCAGAACCACTCCTTATGTCCTTTAAGCTCTAGAACAACTCCTTAAATTAAATAATTCATAATTACGGGCCAATATGTAATACATTAAGTGTTTCCATGACTGCATACATTTTAAAGGCTCTTACTTTACTTTAGTTTAGTTTAATTTAGTTTAGTTTAGTTTAGTTTACTTTACTTTTGTAATTTTAAAGCTATGTGTGAGCAATATTAATGTTAAAAAAATAGATTTTCTTGGTTATCAGCACACATGAAAATAAATAAATTAAAACACTACTTTAATCAGTTTTTAATGTACTTTGTATTTAGGTTGATTGTGCAAAACAACTCTATGCCCGGCACTTTCTACACGTTTCTACACAGCTGTCGTACAGTGGTGCCTCAGTACTCATTGTTAGTTCGTCTCAGAAAGCACATTAAGTGCCAAATATGATGAGTATCATTAAAATAAATAATTATGTAGTTTGAATTAATTTGTTCCAGACCCTGAGAAAATCCACATTTTATATGCCATTATGTGCATTATACTTAAGTACTATATACTGTATTCACAGTCCAAAAACACTAATTATATTAAACATATTAAATATTAATAATAATATTTTTCTAATGTCTCTTTTTTCGCACCATTTTCTTTTTGTTTGGCTCTTAGCACTAATCTTCTTAGTACCCATGTGCCTTATTTGAATTAATGATACATGTGGAAATAAACAGAGAAAGTTTCCAGGGCATTTGATATAGATTTAAAAGGATCTTCACAGAGTGTGAGCTATTGTGAAACTGACAAGATCTCCAGTATTTCTTGCATGTGCACAGAGTGCCAACACACTGCATGCAGAGACTATTTTTCCTCGTCGAAATGTGCAGAGAAACAGCACTTCTTATGTCTTTCTTTCAACCATATTTTTTCACAAGCTATGGATATATACAGCTCCACCACAGTGACTATAGGCATCTTAGCTGCTTCTCTGAACAGGGCTCTCCTTGCTCGATCTGTCAGTTTAGGTGGACGGCCATGTTTTGGCAGATATGCAGTTGTAGAATACAACCTATACAATTGTAGAATACAATCTATCATTTTTGGATGATAGATTGAGCAGTGCTTCTTGGGATGCTCAAGGCTTGGGATATGTTTTTATAACCTAACCCTGCTTTAAACCTCTCTACAACTTTATCTCTGACCTGACTGGTGAGTTCCTTGCTCTTCATGATGCTGTTTGTTTACTAGTGTCCACTGTGACTTTAACAGAAAAGGTGTATTTATACTGATACTAAATTACACACATCTGGACTCTATCTATCTAATTAATCTAATTAATTAATTTAATTAAGTGACTTCTGAAAGCAATTGATTGCATCGGATTATATTTAGGGGTATCAGAGTACAAAAGCCTGAAGACTTTTGCATGTCACAGATGTTTTCAGATTTGTATTTGATTCAAACCATGTATCATTTTTCATACCACTTTACAATCATCTGCTACTTTGTGTTGGTCTATCAATAACAATCTCAATAAAATACATTTGTGTTTGCGGTTGTACAGTGATCAAATGTGAAAACGTTCGTGGAGTAAGAATATTTTTGCACACCCCTGTAATTGATAACCAATGCTATAGTTACTTTTAGAATACTATAAATAGATGGTCTTACTCTGTACATCTAACAGTCAGTGCATTATTTATTATGTAGTGCTGTTAGCTGTGTGATACACGTTTGCCAAGTCCCACTACACATCCCACATACAATGTAGCACTTTAAACACATGACATTTTCTCACTGTGACTCATGGGTGAAACTAAATTTGTTCAAATAGTGCCACATATTTTGTTAAAAACTGACAGCTCATTCATTAATTTCTACCTCTGGATTGTAAACATTAAAACTAGTCATTCTGTAAGTAACCTGTTAAAAGCATCAGGTAACTTCTCTTAACTTTTAGGATTTGAAGACTGACATCTGTTGTTTTTTAATAGCAAGATAGCTCAATAGCATGTTAACATGGGATTGCATGTGTAACATTTTTCCACAGTGTGTCCAAAAAGCAATGGAAATGACATAAGACCTGTTTACAGTCTTCCCAATGTGACCAAGAAGTTCTGTCTCCTATCACCGTGTTAATTGATCTAATTTTTCACCTGAAGATAAAATATTTTGGTTTATTCATTCTCAATTAATTGCGCAATACATTAACTGGTCAAAATGACTGAATAACTAATTGTGCGACTATTCCCTATCTACCCAATGTGACGCCAAACAATGGCAAAAAATAACACGTTTACATATATAGCATTTAGCAGACTCCCTTATACAGAGTGACTTTGCATTTAAAGAAGTGCTTTGATTTCTTATTAGTAGACATTACCTCGTGCTTGTACAAATAATCAATAGCCCAAAACCGCAATTTATCATTTATTATGAAAGTGCAGTTTCAGTCTTCTCATAAGTGCTGAATAAAGAGGTGAGCCTTTATTTTGCTGTTTGAAGACAGCAAGAGACTCAGCAATTCAGACATCCAGTAAAAGTTAATTCCACCACCTGAGTGCCAGTACAGAAAAGAATACTGATGCATGTCTTGATTTTTTTATCTTGAGGGGTGGGCCCAGTCTAGCCAAACCTCTATCTTGAAGGGTAGGGGGCAGAGAGTGGGGTTTAATTATAACCTTTAGGTAAGAATTTGCTGGACTTTTTGGCTTTGAAGGTGAGCATCTGGGATTTGAATCTGATGAGGGCAGCTACAGGGAACCAGTGATGAGAACATATCAGTGGAGTGACCTTATTTCTACTGAAAACATTCATTTTGACAGTGCGTTCTGAATAAGATTCACAATCATCTGATTGTCCGCATGGGAAAAAAAAGCTGCTTTAATTTAATTTTGATACAAGAGACTACAAATCACCTCTTCCCTGGAAAGTGATTTAATATACACTTTAAATAAATGGATTTCTGGACCCCCAAATCTAAATATGGTGCAAGGTTTCTATCCCCTTTACAACAGTCTTTAATCTTCTGAGTATGTTTTCCAGTAGAATGCGAAACATCACCTTAAAGTCAGACACTGATGACAGACAATGAGCCCTTACACACAGTTACCATTTCAATTAATCTTAGTGATGTCTGATGGACTCGAAATCAAAGCTCAGAGCAAGTTTGCCAGGTCCTACATCAAAGTTGGCAAACATTTTTTAAAATGTGCATTATTTTAGGAGGGAATAACATACAGTCTTTGAACTGACTTGTTGTGAAGATGCTGAAGTGCTCTGTATAACCCAGTGGACGGGGTGGGGCGGGGTATGGACAGTAATGTTTCCTTGGTCTGCCATTTTTGGTGTCTAATGAACTATAGTACTAATGAAGAAACACTTGTTGAATTATTTGTGCTGCAGGTACCCAATATGCTTCCTCTGACAGATTCGTGCCAAGTGACTGGTGCAGCAGAGAATGGCTGAATGTTGATGCATGAATGATTAAAGCCCAAGCACCCTGTAATGTCTAATGTTATTCCATGTGGGTATGCTTTGTATTTGTACTTTGTAGTTTAATCAGTTACTGTTAGTATTGTAATGTTTGTCATGTTTACCAGTCATCAGAATGCAAGGTCTCATGGATGGTGCTCTCTAGCATTTATTTCAGCTATTTTAGTTCTGTTAGCTAATACATTAAGTGTAGTAGTTAATTAGTGATTGATAGGAGTATTGTTGGCATAACTATATCGTCTTTCCTATCTTTTCTTGTGTTTCTACCAGTGTTGATTCTAAATAGTAAACCTCCCCCTCCACTCCGCTGGTAGTTGATCAGTTGTAAGATATTTAACGTATTATTTTTTATTATATATCCTCGCCGAGCCAATTTGTTATGCTTTATGTCCTTATTTCAAAGATGTGTTAGGTTACTTGGTGTCTGTAAAGTTCCATTAGTGAATGTGTATGAGAGAGAGAGATAGAGAGAGAGAGAAAGAGAGAGAGAGAGAGAGAGAGAGAGAGAGAGAGAGAGAGAGAGAGAAAGAGAGAGAGAGAGAGAGAGAGACCAGAATTCTCTGTAGCACCTCTGCTCTTAGTTTACATAACAAAAGTTGGCTGAAAGCCCCCTATTGTTTTTTATTTAGTATTTTAATATTTATGGTCAGTCCCAAATTTGGCTAGCCTGGGGTTAAAAAATATAAGGAAGAAATTTTGAGAAACCCAAAACTTTAAAAGTTTCTCATCCTTCTTGGGCAGCTTATGAGATGAGATGAGATGAGATGAGATGAGATGAGATGAGATATGTAAAAATGAAAGTTCTCTAATTGATAAATTGGTGGTAATAGTGTAAACAAAAAACAGCTAAACAAATACTAACGGAGAGAACATATATTAAATGTATAATAATGAAAATATAAATAGTGAAAATAAAGAAAAAATACTGACTAGTATAACAATTGAGAAAATTCAGCCATTCTAGAGTTAAAGATCTGGAATGTGTCTAAGGTCATTTGCAAATATTTTAGATATAGCATTGTTTTCATTGTTGTTTTCTATGAAGTGATCCCTTTAACATCTTTTTATTGAACAGGGATTTTATGAAGTTCAAAAGATTTCCCCAACATTTTGTCTTGCACATTGCTCATTGGTCTGATCTGTGCTGCATGCCCACTCCTAGGGAGAGAACCAACAGTGCTATATTTCTTCTGTCCGTAGACAGATTCATTGTTTAATGATGAACATTGAAGTTTTTTTCAACCGTCTCCAGTTCCAAGCCTTTCTACAAATGCATTTCAAAGCACCCCATGATTCAATAGTGGAACTTTCTTGTGAAGAGAAAACTCTGACCTTTGAATATTTGTACAGACTTTTCCTTTAACTCCAGTTAATGTATATCGAGTCAGCATGTCTTGTAGCTCGACCTCCAGTCTTAGCCTAACATGACATTTTAGCGCACGCACTTTCCCAGTAAAAACTAACCTTGCTCGCCTCGGCCCTTTTCCCCTTCAGTGTTTAATAGCCTTCCCTGACAGCTACCGGTGTGATTAGTCTTGGTGTGTGTGTTGTGTTGCCTCTTGCTCCTCAAAGAGGCCACCAGCTGCAATCAGTGCTGTTTTTTTCTCTTTTTTTGGTGATGGATGGAGCAATCATAAGGCACAAAGGACTTCATTACCATCAGACTCACGATTGCTAACAAGCAATCATAAATACACACACACGTTAGCGAGTGGCTGCAGGCTCCTAGGCTGATTTTCACAGCAAGCCAGTTATCGCAAAGTCTCCAGAAATTAGAGACATACTTTATCAGGATGTCATGGCTGTATGGAGGTCATGTGGGTCAGGTACAAAAAAAATAACAAACTGCAAGTCTTTCATTGTAAACTCAAACAAACTAGTGTGCTCAACTGGTATATGATCTAGTGAAAAAGGTCTATCATTAACAAAGAAGCAAGTCTAAAGCCAAGTTTGTGAAAGTAACCAGAATGTTTACATCATATCCCAGGACATGAGTAAGTCCCTTAAATTGGAAAAGACACGAATAAAAGATTTTAAGAGTTAATCAGCAATACTCAAACAACATGTTCAATATGTTCACACATTTTATGGTACATATATGGTAGTTTTTAAGAAAATTGGCCTGAAACTGTTATGAATGCCATACAATATATATAGACTTAGACATAAATCGTAACAAATACTGTAAAATGCTCTAAATGCTGCTGTAAAATTACCAAGATAAATTGAAAATGACAACAATAGTGGTAAATTCCACTAAAGAAATGTTAATAAAACACTATTTTATATTACTTTTTAAAATATAGAACTATTTGGGGTGACATTAGACCCAAACTACTAGGGCACATGGAAAATAATGCTTTGTCTCACTAAAATTACGAGGGTCAAAGACAATTTTATCCTGGATTGCTGAGCAAAAATTAAGGACTTGTCAAGCAAATTCACTGTAGGCACTACATTTCCCATAATGCCCAAGCATCTTTATAATAAGCTTGAGAGCTTTCAGTCAGTGACTTTCCTATTTTCTAATACAGTAATGGACATCCGCACATATTTAAACTAACTGCAGGTCCAGTGGATCGATACAACCCGGGCATCTGGCCATAACTATTCGTCCCTTGTTAAAATCACTCAGGTCTTTACTCTTGATGTCCCACCTTTTCCCTTTTCTCCCACATCCCCCATCTCATAGTCAACTCACTGACTGGGAGAATCGACTGGTCACGTACCATCTAATACATTCCCGAACTTAATGAGCTGTTGTGAAGAGATAATCAACGTTATTTGTTATTCGGCCTGTGCGTGGTTTTAATGTTGTGGCTGATGGGTGTATATATGTGCGTGGGTGAGGGCAATCCATCACCTAAGCATCTGCTGGGCGCTGGTCCTGTGGTGGTCCCTTGGACAGGGTACACGCTGATGGACAAATTGCATATTGCACACACCGAACATATATGATGTATGTCCTCATTAGGCTGATGGTGGAGCTATTTGGACTGTCATGGTCTTCATTAGTAAGTGTAATTATCAGACTCCTGAATCATCGTATTATTTGCATCCCTGAGCAGCGCTTACTGTTATTGTAATGAAAATAATTAATGAGATCTGGGAGGGTGGGAGGATGGCGATGTTGTCCGGGTTGGACGTTGTAGGAGGATTAGAGCGTATGATAAGGATTACAGGGTGTAATTTAATGTAATGTCAGACAGCAAAATAAAAAATGCACTAGATGCGCTAAATGACATGGAAGGTGTTATAAAAATGCAATCATTAAAGTACTACCGCTATTATTATTTATAATAATGGAAATGTAGTGGAAATGTAAATTGACATTTGTTTTATGGATTCAATGCAATTGAATGCAAACTTATTGCCTATACAGCAAGTAAAACAATAACTGAGCGGGGTCAAGGAAGGACATAAAGCAGATCTGACCAGCATTTGCTGAATCCAGAATAAAGATCCAGGCCATGTTGATACTGGACCACAGTGCATGTTGATAGCAGGATCCACTGTATGGCATTTTAACCTAAATTTGTCTCAAAATACTTTAAAATCTGAGTAACGCAACTTACACATTCTATGATTTTCAGAAAACCAACAATCTCTTGCACATACATATCCTTCATTTGGTCTCTCTCTTTCTATCTCTCTCTCTCTTCCATCTCCTGCCATGCGTCAGGCAGAGTGCAGCCAGGATGGATGTGATAATTGTGATAAAGCCCGTCTGTAATGGGCTGTGTTGGCCAGGCTTTTGTTATGCTAATGCCGAGCGATTAGAGGCCTGCTGCTGAGCTTCTCAGTCTAATCTATTCTTCTTCTCCTGGGGGGAACACACACTGGGGATATTACACCCAGGCCAGCAGGTCAAAAACGCTCCTTTGCTTCTCTATAGCACAAATGCACCAATCAGCACTCTGCATTTCCGAGCTAGAACACTTTCAAACCGAATGGGTGCCTGGCCAGGAATAAATTTCCACTTTGGTCTTTGGTGCAAATCCATTCAGCAATTTTTAGCAACTCTAAGCAAGAATGAGCCTGTAATAATTAGTGAATCTAATGATCATGATGGGTCTCAACATTTTTAAGACTGTGAACTGTATTCTTGTGGTAAATAGTCCCCTACGTTAGCCACTGCATCACAGCTGGGTTACGAATGCTAATTCTAAGGTTGGTACTTTCAAATCCTTGATCCAAGCTCTGTTGGAGCTCAGTTCAAAAAGAGTTGCTCTAGATAAGTGGTATGCTACTCACAATTTCTTACAGCAATCCTATGGGCATCAAGAGACAATAACTAACAGAGGTGTGGACTCAAGTCACATGATTTGGACTGAAGTGCGACAAGACAAAATGAAAACATGAGCAAGACCCAAAAAAACTTGAGAGCCTCCACAAACACATTTATAAAATAATTATTTATTTCTAAGTGTTAACGGAATATAAAATCATGTAATTAAGTATTTTGTATTGCTTGCATGGTGCTGTATCATTTTAACGCTACAGAGCTGAGCTGAAAACCCAGGGGTATCCAGGTGGTGGGGGGGGGGGGGGTATGAAATAATATATATCCATTGTATATATGCATAATATGCATTAAAAGAACATGTGATCATTCTAAAGCACCATGATAAAGAAAGACTTTATTGATTACCAAACTAACGCAAACCAAATATTGTTCAGTAAACTTTTCTTACTGTTTATGCTATAATATGTGGACAATTATTCCACCAAATGTAGGACAACATACATGTACATGTACAAAACTTGATTATTGGTCAATTCTACCCGTATAAAAAGTAATTAAATGTACATTAATCGTACCCTATTGTGTGTGTGCCATCTACAAGCCATTATTGGTAGTGCTGGTTGACTGCACTGACTGATAGCACACTTAAACAACTGGAGCTTATCTGTTTTGACTTGGGAATTGTCTCGGGAAGTGAAAAGGCTTTTTCTAACCTTTTGTTCTAGCCTTGGAGCCTGGCCACTGTGCATGTGCACCACTACCAAGATCTCATACCAGCTGTGAAGCACGGTGGTGGAAGCATCATGACTGTTGGCTGCTTTGTTGCATCATGGTCTGAACAGCTTGCATCCTATGAGAAGACAGAAGAATGAAAGGATAGCAATGCATCAGATTAATTTTAACTGAAATTGGATGGCACAATCAGACCCAGATGCAAAATTCAACAACATAACAAGATAAGATAAGATAAGATAGTCCTTTATTAGTCCCACAGTGGGGAAATTCACCGTGTTACAGCAGCAAGGGATAGCAAGGCACTCAGTACAAAAAATAGACAACAATATATATACAATACAATACAATACAATTAAAGTCCAGTACCTTAACTGCTAAGCTACCACAGTCCCAGTGAATTCTTTTTGGCTTATTTCTGATAGTTCAAAGTAGTGACAGTGTCAGCTTGCACATTATTAAAACAACAATTGAGATATTCATCATAAACATTACTTATCACATACCCCTAGTTTCTGGTATTGCTCTACATAAAAGTAACCCACCACTAAAACAAATTTAAAAAATGATTGTTTTTGACTATAGAAAAATGTTCCAGTTAAAGGACTATAGTAAGCTTGCAGTCTATAAATATTGACCAATCCCACTAAAGTTCTAGTAAGTTTTATAGAGATTTTAACTACATGCCTGGCAACCAATTGTTCTGCCTCTTTGCTTTAAACACTACATTTACATTCTGTCTAGCTTAAATCAGCAAACCAATGGACTAGTACCGTGACTTCCCCACCCCATAAAGTGTTTGCATTCAGAACAAGTTATCAACAGTACTGACTTGATTTGAAATCAGCTTATATTTTCACTATTTTCATAGCAAGTTTTATGAACAGTGCTATGCAGAACTGTTCAGGAGTCCCTTCAGGCTTAAGTTTAGATACTAGCTTGCAAGTCTGAGACAGGTCTCAGATCTTTAGCATGCAAGTCAGTGTTGACTTGCAAGTCAGAAAATGAGGATCTCTGGTGATGAGATATGGCAGGTAATGACAAACAATGGCATCAACAACAGGGCAAGACAACATGAATACAGATCACCGTGTTGCCCTTTAAGTGAATTAAATTCAGATCAATGGACATGTCCTTCAGAGTTTATACTAATATTTAATTAAATGTGATGGCTATTGTTTAAATGCACTGGCAAAAGAAACAGCATTGTTTTGTTCCATTCTTTTACTGTATACAAAAAATAATAGAAGAGTCACAGTGTAGGAACTGCTCTCCATGTCACATCATATAAATGAATATTTAGGATGTCAGCACCATGATGCAATGCAGGTAACAATTTCCTCTTGTGCCAGTACTAAGCACACACTCATTTTATAATTGCATCCAAAACAGAGTAACAAGCCCACAACATTAAATGATTCATGGCTAAATAAAAGAGGCTAACTTGATATAACGTTCCTTTAGATACGTTTGAAGTTATAAATATACACTGCTCACAAATTAGAAGACATTTTTTAATGAATATAAAGTGATTAAAAAAAACATTATTTTATTTCATTAAACAAGATAATCAGAAAAGCAAATGAAATGTCAAAGGGAAGTTGCTCAATTTTGCAAATGAGATGCAAACCTAATAATGGTGATCGTGTAGTAAGTGACATATTCATTTAGGTGAACAGAAGAATGTCAAACTGGACGAGAGTATCACACAGGTGACCATACACCCTACTGAACTGTCAGTACCAAGACAGCCAAAACACACTGAGAGTGATGGGGAATGGACAGGATCAGATTGTCCACCAGTATTCGTTTGGAAATATCCCCTAATTTTTGTAAGTATTTTCTTTCCATTATACATATATGTGTTCACCAAAGATCAGAAGTGGGGAAGCAGGTTTTCATTCCAACCATGTTAATGCAGCTACTGACTGTACTGACACAGCTAATCAGTCACTTAAAGACAGACCAATTCACAAAACAACTGAAACCAGGTTTCGATCCTGTTTAGATGGAATGAAAATCCATTTGTGAATGAGGTTCCCCACCCCTGCAATAGCTAAATAGAAGGAAGGGCCAGACTAACGTATGTAAATACATATATTGAACCAAGCAATTAAGTCAGTACTTCTAAAGCTTGGCTTGTTCAAGTGTAAACATGCATCAGTCTGTGAAACTGACAACAGTTGCAGCACTAGTCACACAAAAATTTCTAAGACTATAAAAAAATCTGAAGCATCAGGCAAAAGTCTCAATGAAGGCTGTGATACAGTGGCTCACTGGTTAAGGCTATGGACTACTAAGAAGAAAGTGTTGAGTTTAAACACAAGAACCACTAAGCTTCAACTTTCAACTACAATGCAAAAAAGTGACATGTTTATATATTCATTTCACATCAAAACCACAACATCAGACAGAGCGCTTTGTGCTGCAATGGTTGACTGTGGTAGCCTAGCAGTTAAGACGCAACAGTTGGGTCCTTAAGGAAAGCCATTAACCCGCCATTGCTTGAATTGTAAGACTGTAACAATATATTATAGAAATAATAATTAAAAAGTCTTTTTTAACAACAGTTACTACAATACATGTGATTGTAGACAAAATGCATTAGCAGCAGCAGATTTTAAAAAACTACTATTTAAATATCAAAATATGCTGCTCTTCCAATGAAAGTCTTTATAATGAAACTCTCTATGAGCACTGCCGATATCCTGGATATGCTTAGAAAAGAACGCTGTCTATCACGATTTAATAATATATTATTTTACAACTGTCATTTATATTTTTTTTTTCATGTTATTGAACTTTCTTAAAGAAAAATTACTTTCAAAAAACACTTAAAAACCTGAAAATCAGACTGCTGAAAAAAATCCAGTTTAAAACAAAACAAAAAAAAAAACAAACAAAAAAAAAAAAGGTAAGATTATACTACTTTTGTTAGAAACAGCTTATCTTGTGTTCATTACTTTGTCAAACTACATGGCTACATTCAGCCATGTTGGTTGTCGCTATGCCAATAGGAAAGGTCATTTGGGTGACTGGTTTGCGAGTTGCTGTCAATGTCAAAAGTTCAGGGCAAAAATAGAATAAAATAATTTTCCATTTTTTGGACAACAAAATTGTATGGTGTAGAAGATTATATAGAAAATCATTATACATTATACAGCCAAACTTAATAAACTTTTCTCCAATTAAATCACAGGAAAACAAAATAGCGTTTAGTGTGTAACAGCTTTTACTTAAAATCATTTTTACTGTGACTCAGAAGTTGTACAGTAAAACCTGGTTTCAGTTAGAAATTCTGGCTGATAGATATGTGATGCTACATTATGCTTACCAGTTATACAATGACAGAGCACATGTCATTAAGAAGTGAAATAAAATCACAATTCATACAATTTTACTTACAAAGTTATTTAGCCGCGTTATCTACGTAATGCACATTCATGTGGAACATTGCCTTTTTTTATAAATATTCATTGTTTTGGTATGAGGTCATCTAAAAAACGTTGCAATACCCCAAAACTAAGCCTTTGAACTGCCAGGTGAGAGCATTCCCAGGAATTTTCTATGCCAATATGAATCTTTTAACAGCCACAAAATGTATTTTTAGTAATACTGCTTATCCACATGACCAAACATCACTTATTTACAGACCATAACGTGAAATTCATGTCGAAACAGTGCTTGGAGTCTGTAATTCCCTCAGTAAAGCTCTTCAGAAGTGTCAGGGCCTGAGGATGAATGTGGAGGAAATCTTTGTGCTAATTCTATCTTGGGAATAAGCTCACTTCTAACTAATTAAGCATAATCCTTTTCCTTCTGACCTGATCCAGACAATCTGGTAGAGGAAGTGATTAACCACACCTGTCCCCAGGCCGGGGTCACTCCCAGAGACCTATTCTCAGTTCTCCACAAATCACAAAGCTTTAAAAAAAACACCCACCCACTGAGAGGGAATTTCACAGCCTTATTAAAATAATCCTGGAGGATAAGCAAACCTTTTAGCAGGAATTCAGCCACAATGCACACAAATGAGACGTGAACATAGTATGATCCAATACAGTTGTATTACAGCCTTATGGATTTTGCATCTGCACAACAAGTTCATTTTTTAAACATTGTTTGAAGCATCCATATACAGTACTGGGACACACTATTATCCAAACTTCTGTTACCAAATTCCTGCGACAGTGCTTGGGTTATTCCAATCCCCTACTATCTGAACCTTTAAACCACTAAAGGCCTAAAAATGATCCTGGCAGTAGTACGGTTGGGATTTATCAGCATGAAAGTTCATAAGATATATAAATCAGTAACCTAAAAAACACTGCAATATTAGTACGAAGCCCTTTTGTTGCATGTATGATCAAACCATACAGTGCAAAGTGTCTAGGCAGCATCATCACTGTGGGAAAATGAACACTGCATGTTCCCATCTTAATTTAACAATCACATAAAACTGTCTACAAATAGAGCAGCAGAACCCTATTGGCTATTCTCACATTACAGAGGTTAAAGGTGGCTGTTTGTGTGGTCAGTTCATGAAAAGCACAACATCCCACTGAAGGCACTAAGATCTCAGCGAGTGCCGTTTTGCTCAGTTCCACAGAGTTCAGTCACTGAAAATAAAACTGTGCCTGCCAGAAGTGTTTTCTCTAAGAGGCCAATAGGGTCACACAAAACCCTATCAATAAGGCCAGTCAGGCCACTGAGAACAATGAACAGACACAGCAGGACTGAGGAGACACAGTTCCTGTGCTCAGATCAATAATACGCTCTTTCAGCCATAGACTCCCTCTCGCGCGCCTGAGTGTGCCGGGGCCAGCGCCAGAGCCAGTGCCAGGCACATTCAGATGGGGTGCGGGAGATGTGGGGGGAGTGCAGGCCAGCGAAAGCCTGGTACTGATTTTAAGCTTGTAATTGGGTGATGAAACTGCATAAGTATGCTGGATCAATTACATGAATGTAATATTATCCAGAGAAACAATAACCATTACTGGACAATGGAATGGCCATTATGGTAAGACAGGGAGTGAGAGAGAGAGAGAGAGAGAAATTTGTCGGCTGCACATCCATGATCTGGCTCTCCCATTCCACGATATCGGAAAGTGCTCTATTGGATTCAGATTAGGTGACTGAGGAAGTCATTTGAGTACAGTGAAAAACTGTGTTCTTCTGCTGCTGTAGCCCATCTGCTTCAATGTTTGACAAGTTTTGAATTCAGAAATTTAGGTTCAACTTGAATCGGTCTGACCATCTCTCCTCTGACCTCAGGCATCAACAAGTTTTTTTGGCAAAGAAAAATGCTGCTCACTGGATATTTTCTCATTTATGGACCAATTGTTGTTAACCCTAGAGATGGCTGTGTGTCAAAAGCCCAGATTCCAGATGAGCCGTTTCTAAATGACTTAGACCAGCCCATCTAGCACCAACACGCCATGTCACATTCAAAGTCACTTAAATCACTTTTATTTTCCCCATTTCGATGCTCAGTTTAAACTTCAGCAGTTCATCTTTACCTTGTATACATGCCTAAATGCACTGAACAGGTGTACCTAATAAAGTGGCAGGACAGTGTATACAGCAGTATCTGTAGCAATGTTTCCTATTACCCATCTCCTAGCCAAAGATTCCAACCTTCACTTAAAAATCAGTTCCATGCTTTATAAACCAAAGTGTGAAGCCACAAAAACAACTGGAAAAAAAACCCTGAGAAGAAGAAAGCAGTAGGACGTTTATTCCTCACACTGTAATTTAATGAGCTTTGGAGCCTTGCATTTCAGAGATATTTAAAAGCTCTCATGTGTGCAGCTTTAATCAGGGAGGGTTAGCAAATAACTTTGATTTACAGTGGAGCTGAGGAAGAAAACAGTGCAAAAGTTGCAGATCACAAGGGAGGAAATGGGGAAGAGACTTCTGGTGGAGTAAACTACTTCCGAATTCCTACAAAGCCCTCAATGTTTGTGGAACTTCCTCAGTACACTGGAGAGAACTGATATAATGCACAAAACGAATAACAGCTGTAATATCAGAAACCCTGAAAGCACTCCAAGTGTGAGGGTTTGGCTTAGCTTCATGTATAATATGTTTATGAGTTAAGGAATTAGTGGTGTGATCGAGTGTGCGAGAGGAATTTTTCATATGTCTAGCATCATAAGAAAGCTTTCTGTATGTAAAGCTGAAAAACATTCAGAAAATGGCATCCAAAAGTATTTATATGTGGTCTGCCCCACCAGTTTTGCTGCTACAACCGACTGTGTATTTCTAAGAGGTCTTTCGACTGGAATTAGAAACATGACCATCAATTCTACTGCCACTGTTTGGCTCTATGAAAAATCCAGACATGAATGCCTTATATTAGGAATGTGTTGCTAACAGAAGTGAGATATATAATAATAATAATAACAGTTCTCAATAATTAAAAGAGGTGTCCACAATATTTTGACTCATATGGGACTGTGGTTGCCTAGCGGTTAAGGTCCTGGACTTGGGTTGTCAGATCTGTTGTAAGTGGATTTGGATAAGGGTGTCTGCTAAATGCCATAAATATAAATATAGTACATGTCCATTAATACACAAATATAGCCAGAAAACAATCATGTAGCAGTTATTAAAACTTTATCTTCAGAGTATGAACTGAATTACTTTAATTCAGAAAGCAACTACTTTTTGTATAAGCTCAATTATTTCTGATGCGTTCTTCCCTCCTTAAGCACACCACGATCATTTAAAATCCAAACAATAACCAATCCTAAGAACCAGGGCTAAAAGCAGATTTTAATGTTTCATCAGTTACTTGTCTGAGCGAGCAGCAATTGAATTCGATCTACATAGATCTGCTAGAACAACACAGCAGTGTATCGTGCATGTATCGCTATAAATCCGTAATGTTAGCAGGTCTTATCCTATGGATGGAAACGCTAAATTATCTACACTGGTCGACACCTGATCTGAGCTCGAAAGCACGCGTTTCCGTTAGTAACATGATCACATGAGGTCCAAAATATGTACTGTACAAATAAACTCGATTTCCTGGATAAACTTAGTAAGGCTAAGGATTCACCAGAGAAGCAACCTGTCTTGAGTTAGACGCACGTTGGAATCGGATCAGTTCAGAGGAACCAGTTAGAGAAGTTCAACTTTCGATCGGATGGGTAATGAAAGAAATTGAACTTATTTATGAGCCCAACTCACCCCAGAACAACCAGCTCCCCGTACTTAACAGGGTCTTTGGTCGGTGCACAGGTTTGCTCGTGTCCCGGTGTGAACATGAGGCTGATCTGCTGCTCTTCACTCTGCATTAGTGCCTCCAATCCAGCGACAACATAGCACACGAGAAAGACTTCAAAGGACGCGACTAACGGCCATTTTCCACCGCTTTCCTGCTTCCACGTAACTTTCTTTCTATTTTGTAATAAACTCTTGCATCATAAAACACGCATATCGCTTTTATAAAACATTTCTGGCTATAAAATAGATGAATCTAGCGCTTCTTCCTTAGCGCTCGTTCTCTTTCTCTCTCTCTCTGTGTGCCAAGTGGAAAAACATTAGGCTTCACGGTAGGGGGTGGACCGTACTACTCACTCTCGCCTACTTTACAAAGGGGAGGATGGATCTTTTTAATAGTATTCAAATATTACATGTCGTCATTCTACTATGAAATAATACTGTAAACAATCTTATTTACACGTTTATCTAGCTTAAAGAAAACCACCTGGTTAACAGGTTAACAAATAATAAAACAAGTGCAATTAAAATCATACAGCATCCCTCCAGTGGAGCAGCTCAACAGCGCTACGGTCTGAGGCGGCACCTTCAATTATGTAAACAAAGAGTAAAATTATGAAATATTTAAAGGGACAGTCGCAACATATGTGCAGCTAATTTCTACCGAAACACTGCAGTGTAAGTACGCCATTTATTCGACCATTCT
The DNA here is from genome assembly GCA_033117975.1 of Parotocinclus spilosoma. Taxonomy (NCBI): domain Eukaryota; kingdom Metazoa; phylum Chordata; class Actinopteri; order Siluriformes; family Loricariidae; genus Parotocinclus; species Parotocinclus spilosoma. The sequence continues at coordinate 5,271,395 of JAVSBV010000147.1, read as the reverse complement.
AAAATATCACTAAGTAGACATTGTAAAATAAAATTAATGCGATAATTTTGCTTTAACTTTAAGCCTTTGACCTTTGTTAACCTAAAGGGAGCAGTAGCAGCAGGATGTCAGTTTATGAGCATATAAAACTTGCTTCACATCTTTCCTGAGCAGCAGAGTAACAGATTGTAAAGTCATTTAGCTAAGACTCTTTAACACAAGTCAGCAGTTAAAACTGCAAACATTTAGATTTAGATTCAGTGTATCTTTAATTCTTTACAGGAGGAATAACAGAAGACTCTAAATACATTTGTTGTTCTACAGCACCTACAGAAAAAAATATAGGCTGTAAAAATCCTTATGTTTTACATTATTACATTCTGGAAATTAAAACAAAAATCTAGATTTGTCTAGCTGTATTTAAACATTTTAACCCTTGGCATCAATGTGACAATAGCTTTTAAAAACAGTTGAAAGCAGTGGCGATTGCTCTAAGACTGCAAGGGAAGCTCAGCTTCCCCTAAAATGTCAAAAAAGAAGTGATCAAATA
>JAVSBV010000147.1:5243635-5270766 GCA_033117975.1 Parotocinclus spilosoma | reverse complement strand
AGAGACATCCTGGATGAAAACCTGCTCCAGAGCGCTCTTGACCTCAGACTGGGGCGACGGTTCATCGGCACACAGCCGACATCTCAAAGCAGTATATAGTAAATACTTTCCGGATGCACTGTACATCCTGTCTTAGTCCAGCACTGCCAACTTTAACTCTAACAAGTAAATGCACTACATACTTGCTCGGTGCTCCTTTTGTATAAGTTACTGCATCAATGTTGTGGCATGCAGGCAATCAGCCTGTGGCACTGCTAAGCTGTTATAGAAGCCTAGGTTGCTTTGATAGCAGCCTTTGGCTTGCCTGTATTGCTGTGTCTGGTGTCTATCATCTTGCTCTTGACAATACCCCATGGATTCTCTATAGGGTTTAGGTCAGGCAGGTTTGCTGACCAATCACGCACAGCAATACTGTGGTTATTAAACCAGGTATCAGTAAATCTGGCAGTGTGTACAGATGCGAAGTCCTGCTAGAAAATGAAATTTGCATCTCCAAAAAGCTTGTCGGCAGAGAGAAGCATGAAGTGCTCTAAACCTTAGACTTTGGACTTAAGGTAACACAGTGGACCTACACCAGCAGATGACATGGCTCCTCAAACCATCACTGAGTATGGAAACATCACACTAGTCCTCAATCAGCTTGGATTGTGTCCCTCTCCACTCTTCCTTCAGACACTGGGACCTTGATTTCCAAATTAAATGTAAAATTTACTTTCATTTGAAAACAAGACCTTGGACAACAGTCCGGTTCTTTTTCTCCTTGACCCAGGCAAGATGCTTTTGGTGTTGTCTCTTGGTCATGAGTGGCTTGAAATGTGAATTTCTTGGAATGTGACAGTTGTAGCCCATGTCCTGAATATGTCTGTGTGTGGTGGTTCTTGAACCAAAATTTTTGAATTGCCTTTTCTTGACAATCCTTTCAAGACTGCAGTTATCCCTGTTCCTTGTGCACCTTTTTCTACAACACTTTTACCTTCCACTTAACTGTCCATTAATATGCTTGTATGCAGCACTCTGTGAACAGCCAGCTTCTTTAGCAATGACCTTTGTGACATGCCCTCCTTGTGGAGTGTGTCAATCACTGCCTTCTAGACAACTGTCAAGTCAGAAGTCTTTTCCATCATTATGTAACCTACTGAACCAGGCCCAGCTGGACTTCAAAATTTCTACCTTGGATTTGTCATTCCATAATGCTTTTTTCCACTGATCCTCATTCCAATCTCTCTGAGCTTTAGCATATCTTAGGCTTTTCACTCTGTTCTACTTCTGAAAACCCGATTTCTTGGCTGCTGCTCTTCAAAAACAGGCCTTTCCTGATCAAGCTTCTTTGAACTGTAGGTTTCCTCCCACATTCCAAAGACATGTGTTAGGTTCACTGGTCGCTCATAATTGGCCCAGTATATATCTATAGGATTACCAGATGTGAAATGCAGAAGGGTTGGGCGTTGGGCTTGCATATTGTCCCCATAAAATCCATGACCGCTGCAGGAACAGCAAGAATGCTTTATGCTGGATATGTCAAAGTAGGAACTAAAAAGTTCATGTTCCACACATGTATGTTCACAGTAGACAATCTTTTAACACTTGCATTACTTGCAATGCTTTGTTTATTACTGTTTTACAGTGAAGTCAGATGATTCACTTCCACTTGCTTGTCTTGTAATTTTACCATGCATGGGTCTGCATTTCATTATAATCCATCTTATACACTTAAATGATCTAGGGTTACCATGTTTTCTAAGAGACTGTCATGATTACTCAATGAGAATTTTGAAGTATCCCCTAAATTTGGTGAGCAGGATGTTAAAATTTTATCCTGTATTATGCTGTATGTGGTGACCTAGCCCACCACTGCACTAATCCAGGTTCATGTTCTGGCAGTGTCTTCCAGTCACACACAAAGATACCTCAGTGCTGTAACAGTGACTCCTACGTCAATCTGTTGCCCCATCTGTGCCCTAAGAAATGTGGATATAAGCACTGAACCCCGGAGGACCCTAACCAGGATAAGTGGGGTTAAAGCTTGAAAGAGAGAAGTTTGCTTAAACTAATTTGAAAAAATTATGCTATGCTCAGTGGCAGATGCTGGTCTTTCGAGGAGGGGAAGCTCAATTTCGGCCTACATCATCAAATGTGTCGGTTTATTTATACGTAAATTCTACCCTCCGTTCCTTTTCAAGAAAATGATCTGTGACCCTGTTGTTACCAGTAATAAGAAGCTGATTCTGAACAAAAGTTGAGCGCGTTGTAGCGCATATTTAGTCAATGACATGTACACACAACTGTATATATTTGATCACTTATTTTTTTTGACATTTTAGGGGAAGCTGAGCTTCCCTTGCAGTCTTAGAGCAATTGCCACTGGCTATGCTGTTGAGACTGAGCGGGAGCCTGGTTGGACTGCTGTCTCACAACTCCAGAGGCTTGTGTTGTCCTCGTGCCATTGCACGTTTGTTTTGGGTAACCAGAGTTCTGGTTTTGGCCCAAAAACAGACATTAGTAAATGTCTGCGATTTCTAAACTCATATTTAGATGGTTGTGTGTGTCTTTCAAGGTAGGTCCCCAGCTTGCACCATGTCTAGGAAGATTCAGGGTCTTGGATTTGGTGTGTATGTAAGTGAGGGAATGTGTGAGTGATTGGGACTTGGTTTGCTTGTTATGATGCAGCACAGGCTCTGCTTGAAGTCTGTTGCTGGTCTTAATGCTGATGAGGTCTGAGCCATGGGGCACATTTAGGATCAGCTGACTGCAGCATGACATGCGGGGAGAATGTCTGGAATGCGATGAAGCTTTGCCACACACAGTCTGCTGACCTGTGAGCTAGATTAAAATATCGTTACTGTAGCCCTCACACAGCTGGGTCAGAAGCGCAGATGTTGCTGAAGATAAACTTTCCTCAGACATCTGGAACATAATTTAAGTGAACCCATTCTAACGGTGTTTAATAATTGACAAGGGCCAGGCCGTGTGCGGATTATTAGAGTTAGAGGAGGAGCCGGAACGTCAATGTAATTAGCACACTGGTCTTGATAACACTTTTATACAAGCTCGTCTTTTATAATGAAATCAGAAGGGAAATCCCTCAGTATACACAACTGTGCAAAAGTCTTAGGCCACCATTAGATGTGTTGTTTTTGCAGTAGTTTAAAGACCATATATAACTATTTGTGTCTCATTACCTCCCCAACAGAGTAATTTCTTGGCTGCTATCCTTCCTTTTAAAGACCATGAAAGGTTCAGCTAGGCATCCTGCTACTGCTCCATTGTAAGAGGTGGTTACATTCAGTACTTTCTGCCTGCACAAAGGGTTTATTCAGATTTTCTATTTTTTTATATACTGCATACAAATGTCGTGTATTTCCTGGCTGTATTCTAATAAAGAGACTGAGAAATTCTACCATGTGGTTATTATACCGCTGTTAAAACACCAAACAAATGGTGGCATCATGGCCTATTTTTTGTGTTTGTTTATTAAGCTTCTTTAACGTCGCTATCGGCATTAGTGGCCATCTCAGGGACACAGATATGGTTATATCTATACACAAGTTCATCTCAAAATTAATCATATAACACACACAGTCAATGCCAATTTAGAATAATCAATTAACATAACATGTACGTCTTTGGACTGTGGGAGGAAACCAGAGTACCTGGAGTAAGCCTACGCAGACACAGGGAGGACATGCTGACTCCACAAAGAAAGGACCCAGGCCGCTCCACCCTAGGATCAAATGCAGGATCTTCTTGCTGTAAAGCAGCGGGCTGTGCTACCCACCGGGCCACCGTACTGCCCTCATGGGCTAAGACATTTGCACTGGATATTATATCCCTTATATGATAAACCAACTTCATGTGATTCAAGAGCAATACATGTGACATTAGTCCGTTCTTAGTCACCACTTCTGGTGCAAAAGAAAACAGGGAAGGTGTGTTTACCACAGTGACCTTGTAGTTAAAGCATGGTTGGTTTTAATCTACCCTGTGAAGATTAAAGAAATGGCATCCACAACACAGCAACATCTCCGTGACTTCTAATTAGTGTCATCAAAGAGATACTATTGTATTAAACTATAGTATATGGAGTACAATTACTGTCATTATGTTTGCAGGCAGAACCTGGAAGATTACTGCCCCCCACTGCCCTGTAGCACGCAGTACATCTAACTAACCAACAGGGCAGCAATCTTGCTGATTACATGCTTACCTGTATATCATCATTGTAACTGCTCACAAAAACACCTTCTGCCTCATCGTCTTTTATTATAATACTTATACTGTACTCATTTTAACAGCAAAACCCCGGGATTAGATTCCTTGCTAGAACGTATATTAAATCCCTCTCCCTGCTGTTCCAGAAGTTCACCCAAGCTCAGGGAGATTTATTCCTAGAGCACTTTTTACAATGGAGCATTGTCTTAAAACATCTTTACAACATATCTTGAAAAAGTCCAGTCCTAAATTGAGCAAGCACAGGGCAACAGTGGAAAGGAAAAACTCCCTGATTTTTCACGCCCATGCCCGACAGTGGAAGGTCCACATGTAGACGGTCCACTTTTTCCATGGTGCTAGGAGACTGGATAAATGAACTTGCAACATTTATAAACATCACACTTCAAGAACAGGTTGAAAAAATTAACAACTAAAAAATAGACAATATAACTTCAACAATAAATTTACTTCATATGGAAATAAAACATCAGTTTCATACAGGGAAGCACAATGTATTACTACTGTAAGTTTTGGTTTATACACCGACTGGTTTATCTGCTACCTAGAGGCTACAAATCACACTCTAGGCTATTCAGATAATCAAGGAAGCTTTTAAGTTGCTCTGATATTTTGCATACGTACACAACGTTGCCTAGCTTTCGATATTAGCCAAATAATGACTACCAGCTTCTGTGTCTGTGAGCTTGGACTGTGGCAGGTTTTTTCTGCTCCTCATTGTCAATCTTTATTCACACTTATCGTTATCCTCCCTAAGGAAACTGGAATAGACCACGTATATATGAACCTAACCAACTGCAGTTGAATCTTTGAGGGATAAGATGGTAGCAGATGCAAGCTGCCCTGCCCTGTCCAGGGACTGTGGGATAAAATGCAGAATATAAACGTTACCATGACCAACCCAAAAGAAAAGCCATCCACCAGCAACTATTTTCCCCTGCTGCTATCCAAACCATTAACCCACTAACAAATAAGCTGAAAATTAAACCTGGCAGCACAGTCTGCAGAGTGAGTGCAAATCAGTTTAACACAACATCTTTTTCTGTTTTGCACTTAGCATGCATCACTTTAGGTTTATGCAATGATACATTATTGAAGAAACTGACACACTGCAGGGGATATTTTACTAGTTATATTTACACTCATGTACTTTCAGCAAGAACCATTTACTCGGACGTATCGGCAGAGGAAAATGCTCGAGATTGGACAAGGGCAGTAATGCAGTAAGGGACAGAAATCAAACATGATAATGGGCAGCAGCACTAAAAGTACTACTACTTAGGGACTACTACTACATTTTTACTACACTGACTGTCCATTTGTTTTATAGTTCAGTTCTATATAAATGGAGTTTGCAGTTCTACAGTTACAAACCATATTGTAGTCCCATCCCTTTCCCTGCCTATTCTGTTCATCCCCTTCTCAGGAAATATTCGGATGGTGAATCATCCCTCTTAACTGCTACTGTACTGTGCAAACAGTCTTAGGCCACCATTAGATTAGATCAGCAATCATATAATGGCTATATATAAATTATTTCTCAGTCTCCATAATTAAAGCACAATCCAAAAATATAGGACTTTTGTTACACAAGAGCAATAGCAGCATCTAGAAGCAAATAAACTTTTCAGAAGGGGAACCAGGTGAAGAGGCTACAATATGCTACGGTTCAGAACGACTAGATTGAAGATCAGCGTAAAAGTGTATTATTAAGAGACAACTCATCAACAGCATGTTGTATATGGCCATTATGGTATTGCTAAAACAACAAATCTGAAAGTGGCCTAAGACTTTTGGACAGTACTGTAGGTGATTTAATAGATTTTTTTAAATTGAACCACAATCTTTATTAGGAGAAAGAGAACTACACACGGTGCTTATTTTATCTAAGACATGACCACGAAAAATGAGGCACAAACTACATCTTAAAATCATGGCATTAGGTTGTGATCCAGAGATACCAGCCTGTAAACCATGTTACTTGAGGAAGAACACTTAAAAGGTCTCTATATAACCCTTTTTGTCTTTTTTTTAAAACCACGACCACTGGATTGCAGAATAAGTAGAGTATCTGTTGGCCTAGCCAGAGCGTGTAAACTGAGGTTTTTGCCAGTCAAATCTAACTCCAGTATGTCATCATGCAAAAGTCCACCTACAGTAGCATGTCATATGATTCATCCTCATGCATAGATTTCTTGTGATATAATGGTTTGATTAAAGTAATTTTTTGGTGTCTGACTAATTCTGAGAACACAAGTAAGGTATCCATCTAAACTCCACAGTACAGCCAAACTTGTGGCATTTTTTTAATTTAAGGCTTGGTGAATGGGGTTTAATACCTTGACAACCCTTTTATTATTTCCATGGCAGGAACTGTTACTTCTGTTTGGATCTTGATGATCTAAATGGGAGTTCTATCACACTGATGATCCAATGTTGTATTCTGTCATGGTGGTAATTAGTAGACACTTTAAAATCCTTTTCAGTTTTAAATTTATTACACTAAATGTTTTTACGCTAATTATTTTTTTGTGCAATAATTCAAAGTAAATAGGAAATAATTCAACTAAATGATGTTATTTAACTAAGTAAGCCTGTAGCATGTAATTGATGTAAACAATATTGAAGCCATGTAAAACAGGGTTTTCTGACAGCTGTTTCTGTAGCCTAACTGCATTTGGAAATGAAGTGAACAAAAAAAAAGGGGTACTCTGTGGATAAAAGCAACTTAACACATGATTTTAATGTTAACAGGCATTGGTACATGAAGAATTCTTATTTGCTACCATGTGATTGGCTGACTAGATATTTGTGTTTACCAGCAGTTTAACATGTGTACCTAAAGTGGCTGCCAAAAAGAAGTTGATACCTCAAAATAAAACAGTTAAATCATATTTAACAGACAGGACTCACTGCATATTTATCAAGCATCCCTTTTAATAATGGTCACCTGCTTTACAAAAAAAAGAAATATTTTTGTTAATGAAATAGCCAGTATAGCATTGCTGAATATATTACGAGATGTCTTTCTGACAAATAGTTGCAGAAACTGCTGCTTAGTGCATCTGCTTTCAGGGCAGCATTATGCACCGTTGTTAATGTGTAGCACAAAACAGAAACCCGCCTGCCTCTCATTAACATAGACCTTTTTAAAATGGGTACCCTGGAAAACAAATGCCATGATGCTCGGAAAACTCGGCGTCTCACAGATTGCAGGACATTAACCAAGAACAATGTAGTGAGCATCAGTAGATCCTAATATTTACCTCATAAAAACAAATAAGCTCCATGCTCATTTTCCCCAAAGGATTAAAAACCCACTGCTGTCAAAGAGAGCCAAGAACAAAAGAACAGTATTCAATGTGTTTTAACATGGGGTAAATCAAAACGCAGACAAACGTGACCGTTGGGTCGATTCAGATGGCTTTGGGTTTGCAACCGTACTGAAAAAGAGGAATGCCAGCGCAGAGGAAGTGATGCAGTCAGGATCCAGCAGGCTTGGTTTTTGGAGTTTATGCTGCCAGGCTTATATTAATCCCTTTCCATCTGCAGCAGAGCTCTCTCACTGGGTTAGTGCTGTGGGTTTGAAGAGAACATGTCAGGTTTAGGGTGAGCAGGAGAATCTTATTTAGTTACTTATCCATCTGATCCTAGAACAGATGTACAGAAACAGAAACCTAAGACTGATCAATTTCTAAGGTTAAGTACTGCATATAAATATGAAGAGCTGAAGGAACAAGCGCTTAAAAAAAAAAATCATCATAACAGAAGTTAGCAGATTACATCTTTTTCATAGTAGGACTTTATACTTCATAGCCATACTTCGTTTTCCTTGTGTTTGCCATGACAGCAGCTTTTAAAATGTTCTTAAGTACCTATAGGCAGAGGGACGTAATGGTTTCAAATCGATTTTGTTTACAGGTGCTCCCAGGTTTACAATGGTTCGGTTTACATTTTTTTGACCTCACAATGGGAATACGAGTAGTGCGCAGTAAGACTCTTCTAATCTGGATAAAAGAGGTGCATGTAGAATATTATAGAAATGTTTATTTCACTAATAATGTAAAATAAAAAACTAACTCGAAATGCTACTCTGCGCCTTCTTGGTTGCTATAGGACACACGACAGATTAATCTTAATCATGGCTCATTATAATGACTTCTGTCTCTGTGTGTGCATGACCCTCCTGATTACATTTTGTAGCTGACAAGATATCCGACCAATCAGATTTTCTAATTTTCACTACAAGGGCTTGGATATTTTGGTCCATCTTGAAGGTCGTATGTATTTGTCATTCATAAATAAATGTCACGGTATATGCGACTTGCAAGGAAACATTAATATTTCCATAATAATGTCAGCCAACTTCACCTACAAAGTTATAAACCATTTTATGGAAAAACAATAAGAGGATGGACTTTGTCTTCAATTAAGTCTAACAGATGTGCAAGTTTGGCGTTTGTTTTGGTTGCCCTGGCATACGGTGTACAGAAGAAATGAGTGATTCTTACTTTGCTAAACATCTGTACTTGTGCTAAAAAACGTAAAATAAAGGCGAAAACGTGGAAAACATTGTGGTGCTCATTTCTACATAAAGTAAAGTAGTTTTCCTCCAAAAACATTTTGACTTCTCCCCCCTCTGAGCAACAGCACAATAACCAATAATGCAGTTGCTGAGCAGCAGGGCAAAGACTCAAGACAATTTAGTTTTTTGTTCCCCACCTTCAATAAATGATTCAATAAATTCCATTAGATATTAACACTACCATAAATTAAGCTTAGAATAATTATTTCATTTAAGTGTTTTAAGCATGTTTAGCATAGGCTATGATATGACTAACTTCCTACCATTAACTCTCTTGATTAACGGTAAATTCAACTTTTAATAGGTTTGGGGCACAGCTATATGGCTATTACATGGTGCGCCACGGCCTGCTAGTGACTCTCACTACTCTACACTCTGGTGTGCAATTAGAAAAGTTATCACCGACACTTATAGATGGCACCTGGCACTATGGTAATTGAATTGGAGTATCAGATTAAGGAGGCGGTTCAAATTACGGTCACTACGTAACGGAACTATGCAGGTTCAGTAGATACAACGACATTTCATTGCAGATTGAAAACTAGTTTCAAATAGTCCTGCACCAGACTGCTTTCAGGATTAAAACACAGCTCTACCCTCAGGCATCTGTATGTATCAGAGAGGAAAACATGTCTGCTTGGTGTCCTGTATTGGGCTGAACTGTGCTCGAGTCAAACGACTCACCCTTTCTTGTCCCTTAGTGAGCTGTCTGTTAACAGCCTGCAGTAAGTCCTGTAGTTCCCGTACTGTCTGGTTCAGCCCTGCAGCCATCTTCTCCCCGGTGACCTCCTAGTAAAACCCATAGTTATTAATACATTCCGACTTTAATCATAGAAGTGGCTGCCTGCTTTTATTTAAGCTCTTTTTGTGTACAAAGCATGTTCCTTGTAGCACAATAGCTGAATAAACGTGGAAGGGCCAACACCTTTGTTATCACCTTAGTTACCGAGCGATAAATGACTCATTAGAATCTTTATGAGCTGTAGGACTGTAAGAGTTTGGCAAAGCACTGACCTGCTGTGTGCTATGGCTACTATTCTGGATCAGGTCGACCCGACTCGTCTCCTTCAAGATCTCCGCTTGGATCAGCTCCAAAGATTGCTGTGCCTAAAAGATAAAAATGATCATCTTGGACTTGGCGGTACGACGCAACCTAAATTAGTGCAATAAAACCACATTATCTGAACTCTGGCTATAAAGTTTCTTAATCATTTCCCATAACAAGCTACGTTTGAATGATGGGGTTTATTGTCCAAGTTTTATCAGGTTGTACCTTGTAGAGATCTCCGGCCACTTTCAGTCGCTCGCTCTCCTCCAGCTGTAGCTTCCCCAGGGTCTCAGTCAGCCGTGTCTTCAACTACAACAAAAGCCCAGATTCAATAGTAGCTGAGAGCTAATTACTGAACCCATACACAATTTCTCTGAACCCAGTGCCGAGCCTACGCACGACACACAGACTTTACTGCAAATTCTGGGATCAACAGTGAGAAGTTTACCCATATTTTGAAAGAGGAACAAAAATATTTGATGCTTCCAAACATCAAGCTGTTATTAAGCGTATTTATTTCAAACCTGTAATGCAATTACAAACAAGAGTAGTTTTGTAATGCTTCATTAAAACTGTAAACGTCAGCAAGGTTAAAATGCATGAGTAATCAGAGCCCACCACAAGACAAGCATAAATATTCAGCAACAGTGGAGTCACAGTGTAAATATGACTGAACAAACAGAAAAGTGTATTCATTTTGTGAGCGAGACAGACAAAAAAAGCTGGACAGGACTGTGTTTGTACAAGTGTTTCAGTCTGCATTCCAAGGTGTGTCTGAAGCAAGAGGGAAAAAGAAACAAGCTGTTTTAGATCTGTCACCATAGAAGGAGAGAGGCAACGTGTTAGCTGTTGGTTATAGTGCTGTACGTTCTTGGCAAAGGGTGCACCATCCTCAAACACTGTACAGTACAGCATGTATGAAGTTACACTACCCAGTATATTCTAACTAGGTCATATTTAAAAGGGGGAGAGGTTGAGATGAACAATTCCATAGGTCACTCCACACGAGCCAGTTAAAGACAGAGCGACTCCATTATAGATTATGTATATGAGATGCTTCAGGTCTTCACCAAACAACAACAACAAAAAAAAAAGTCTTATATATATATATATATATATATTTTTTTTTTAATTCTCCATTTTGCTAAACTTCAAATTTTGTATTCATTTTAATATAGTATGTATTTATACTATTATTATTATTATTATTATTAATAACTTAGTTAGTTAATTAAAATTCTTACACTTCTCTGAGTTTAGGTCCTCCCAAGGTTTCTGCCTTATATTTTATGCCACTGTAACCAAAGGGATGTTTAATTATGGCTGTAGGCTTAGACAGATGTTAAAAAGTCACTGATACGAGGCTAAAAAGTGTTATAAATGTTGTAAAAAGTGCTATAAAAAAAGAGGAGGTTTCATTGCATACCTGATCAGTTAGTATTAGCTTTCTTTATTACATTTGTCTAACTAGTTCATGACATTAATCGCAAGACGGATCACATTAACTAGATTTTATTTTAATTCTTCGCATTATATATTTATTATACCTTTTTGTAACTTCTAAACATTGTCATGGTATTCTGCTTGTTACATCCCACAGTGTCTCGCATACGAGAACAATACACTTTTAAAGCAAAATATTAATTTTATTAAACTACTTTTATAAAAAGCATCACGTGCAAGATGTAAATGTGCCAAGTGTGGAAAGAAGTGACCCACATTATTTATCAAATCTGCTCACTATAAGCCGATTATGTAATACATCCTTCGCAGAATCAGGCTGCAAGATTGTGTTGCGTTACTTTTATTTTATATCCTTTACGTTTTTATTTTTAGATCCATAGTCAGTTGTTTAGAGGCTATTAGGTATAAGAACAGAATTTTTTTAGGCATATTAATTCTAGTACGGTTATTTCAACTAATACATCATTAGCGTTCATTTAATTGACCAGGAAGACCAAATTAAATGTTCTTCCCTGCAGAGGTTATGCAAAATTTAAGTTTATTTGAAATGCATAAAACATGCCAAATAAAGGGGCTGCAGACTGCACGTCTGTAACTGAATATTGTCTTAACATGAATTGATAGGAACCCTTTGCCAGATGCGAATCCCTCTGACCATGTGCTAGCTCAAGCGGAGAAGAGCAGAAGCTTACAGTGGGGAAAAGCTTACCAAATTCAGCTCCTCATTCTGCCTGACAGCCTCTGTATAGGAGCCATCGAGTTTACCTCGTAACTCGGTCAATAGATCTTTAAGCTGAAATGAAGTTTGACATGTGAATGGGGTGAGTGTGTGGAAATGCACTGCAACTAGAGTGTTACTGCACTTCTGAATGTCACCATAATATGAACAATGATTGCAGCTCATGACTGCATTATCATCTCAAACTATGGCTATGTTCAGGCAGGGAACTCCTCAGATGAGCTCAAAAGAGACATGAGCAAGACTGGTTCAACTAAACAGCAATCTAATCAATGCCTGTGCTCTTTAATGGCCAAAAAGCCATCTCTCACAGACGCGCAGGCACACAACATTCAGTAGCACTTCAAATACATACAGCTGATCTCTGGCCAAAATGTCCTGTGCTTCCAGAAATGTTGTACCATTTTGATCATCTATATAAGATTCATGTCTAAAAACTACGAGCAAACCATTTTGACGTCTGCTAACAGGAAAGAGATTCATAGTTTTGAAAGGCATGTCCAGTCTATGTCCATTTAGGTTTCACAGAGCGTAATGCAGGAATTAAATGGTATTCAAAGAAGGTACAGGCACAAATAAGAAACGTTCATAACTGTCACTGAATGCCATCATTGTAGTCACTTTGCTGTAGTAAGCAATCTGGATACAACAGTTAGTGTCCATCCAAACAAATTAGATTTGGTCTTGTACTTTGCAGGACATACTATCTTGGATTTGTAAAGAACAAAAGTTACCCTGCAGCCTGTACATAGTTATTTTAAATATACACATACGAAAACATTCATTATCTTCCACTTAATCTACATGGAGTCATGGGCCACACTAAGGGCCACTTTAGAGACACCAAGTATCCTAACGCACATGTCTTGGACTGTGGGAGGAAACCGGAGTACCCGGAGTAAACCCACGCAGACATGGGGAGGACATGCAGACTCCACCCAGGCCGCTTCACCCTGGGATTGAACCCAGGGCCTTCTTGTTCCGAGGCAGCGGTGCTACCCACCGAGCCACCGTGCTGCACATACAAAAACAGAACGGTGAAATTCCGGTAGCTTGACAGTCACAATAACAGCCAGGACAAGCAGTGCAGCAGCGTAGTAAATAATAAAGAATTGTACTGAGTAGCAATTGTTTCTTCATAAAATATTGCATTATTACATTAGACAACTAAGTCTGTACATCCCAAACATCGTCCTGTACCCATTTTTGCTTTCTGTAGCTTAAAGGACAATAGTTTTCCTAGCAATGTGAAATCACACATCATTCTCTGTGTTGCTAGTCCTTGCCAGTCACTTCCACCGACTCCCACAATAACTTACACTGACATGTGAATCTAGGATGGTGTTTGGATTATGACTTCATTTTGCCAGCATACAGTTTACGGCACTACACCTGTAGACCACCTGTGATGGATATGCTACTGTTCATAGTATTAAACAAAGAAACAAAAAGCTGCTAACAGGCATTAGTTATTTGAAATAGCTCAATTTACAGTCCAAACAGCCACAGTTTTATAAAGAATGCATATTCCTTTAGGTACATATTAAGTATAAGTATGATAGAATGAGATAATGGCACTGTGGTTATAAAACCTGAACCAAGATGCCCATCACACTAAAAGAACACTGTTTGGACTGAAAATACACAGCACGCATTGCATTTAAGCATAAATGTTACACAAAGCAACTATGACAGAACACAAGCAAACAATACAAACACATGGCATGTAAACTTGACAGCATTAAGGGCGAGTGAGGAGTCTGCGTACCTCTCTAACCTCCGACACATAGGTGGCGCTCTCCCGCTCTGCTCTCTCCAGTTCAGACTCTAGATGCTGTTTCTCTCGTCTCAGCTACAGGATCAAAGACAAACAAAAGAACAAATATAGGGGAACGGTTTGATAAAAGCCAAATCTCTCACTACGTAGTGCCGTGTGTCTGAAAAATTACACGCACGACATTGTTATGCAGTGTTCTCTTGCCCCTTCACGCTTCACCTTTCGCGGCCTTGGTGCATCGCGGGTGTTCCAAAAATATTAATGGAAAAAAAAATATATAGCAGGGTTTTTGCGGGAACTTTTACATTAAAAAATTAATCACAAAAACTGTAAAAAAATATATTGAAAATATTAATTCTAACAATAAAGGAATGTTATACATCATAAAATTATCATTTACAGTAAATAGCTGTTGTATCTACCCAATGTGTAGTATATTTTGGTGCTGTAAGCTCAGTACGGACGGAGCATGTGTGATACGAGAGTGATGCATGGCGTGTTAAGTAAAGAGAACGTTCCATTACTTCAGCGTGTTGCTTGATTATTTAACAGGTAAAAACTCCACAATAGTATTTACTCAGTGGATAAATACTCACCAAAAACGAGAAGTACGACTAGAGCATCGGCCACCTGAGTCGCTACTTGCCATCATCTGCAAGTTCTACAGCTAAAATAGTGTAGAAATACTTAAACATAGCGTCCCTACTTCACAGATTTTTGTTCATCACGGGTGGTCCTGCAACGTACTCCAAAGCGCACACAGTATAAAGCCAAACCTTCATGGAAAGCCAAAACCGTTCCCATTCGACACAAGTACTCTGAATTAATCAGGTATGGAAAAAGTGTTATAATTTAGGGTCACAAGGAAGGTGGTGCCTAACTGGCATCACAGGCTGCAATATGGGACGATATAGTCTTTGGAATGTGCAAGGAAAGCGGCGTATCCGGCACAATTTTCAAGAATAATCCTGTAACTTCCATCCTTTGTATCACTTGGAAACCTAAAGCAACTCACACTCTCCAGTTCTCCATCTGCAGTCAATCTGTCCACCTCCTGTTCCAACACGATCACCTTCGATGTCATCTATAAAACAAAGGAGGGTGTCGCATTCATTTCGACCTCCTTTTAAATGATCAATGGTAGAAATGATAAATAGGTGTATTAAATCTAATATAAACATATAAAAATAAATCTAAATATAAATCATGCCACTCCTTGCTTTCATAATAATATATTACTAATTAAGCAAACCTCTCTGAGCTCACACTGGGTCAGCTCCAGTTTCTCCTTCCAGCGACATTCCTCCTGCTCGACACTGCTCTGCAGCCGCTGCAGGATTCCCTCCTACCAGCACAGAAACAATAGAGCACAAGATTAGAACCTGAGATTTATATTCATCAAATCTGTCAAGACAACAATGCTTCTTTCATTTATTTATTTATACACACACAAACACACACGTACACACACGTACACACAGGTACACACAGGTACACACAGGTACACACAGGTACACACAGGTACACACGACTGGTTTTAGTCCTTTCAGAATGGTCTTTTATTCTCATTTTTTAAGTAAGTCCATGATTGTTGTCGCTTCGTCTTCATAGTGGTTTCCTTTCTTTTTGGTATTTGGAGCATTTAGTCAGTATGTGCTTTACTGGTATTGCTTTAAGTGGGAATTAGTTTACAGTGTCTGGTGCAGAACTTGCACCACGTAAATCATGATGTTCCCTTCTTTTGGAGGTTTGTTTTTGGGCAGGCGTTTACCTTATGCTTATTCTGTGCAGTTTATTTATTTGTGCATCTTAATCTTGTTCCCACGTTGTGTGCATGTCACAGTGCTAGGTCTGAGGTCTGTGATTGGTACTCTGTAGTTTGCATCATTTCATTGTTCTACATGGTTTGGTTGAGCCTTGATTCTTTTAGGTATGGGTTTGCGGTCAATGTGGATCAAATGTGTTAAAACTTCTGGAAAAGGATGAGTTGTGAAGTCTGCTTCAGAGGTCCCTGTTTCACGTTCTGAAGCAGAGAGGTGACAGCACTAACCACTGTTTCATCATGCCACAAAAATACACCCACATGTAAAAAGTCATGTGACAATAACTAATATGACTAGAAACTGAAAGATCTCCTCTGTCCCGATGAAGTACAGCAACATATGGAGGGATGTACAGTCATGCTGTCTGGAAAGCCACCCACAGCCAAGTGGTGTTGTAGGTACATGATCTCAAGTGTAAACGGACCTCTCCATCACATCATATAATTGCTTGATTGGGCACATTTTGGCTAAAAGTGCAGGCCACACCTTTCAGCATAACTCTCAAAAGTGCCCTTTTATCCAATTCTGGACAACAAGACACTGATGGCACATTGCATTATTGTGCAGGGATATTCCGTCATTGTGAGGATACATAAAGGGCTGCAAACGGTCACCAAGCAGTAAAACAGTGGGATCAGAGAAGCACAACACACGTTTGAGACAACATTAATTATAAACTGAACTTTTAGTCTTTATTAAAAGTTACCAGTTCAAACAAAATAAAATCACATCATGCTGCTTTCCTCACAGGAACAAAAACCAAGTCACTCCTCTTTCCATTCAGTATTCTGTGAAGGCACATGTTTATATCTTTACGTCAGACAATTTAAAATAAAAGTCCCTTTTTAGCAGTTCTTCAAAATCTGGAACTGTTATTATTATTATTTTTTGATATTTAATAATAAAATGGGGTTGCTTAAAAGTTACATTGCCTTATGGAGAGGAAGTGTTATTATTTTCCTTGCCACCATATGCCTTTGCTTGCTCTGTTTGCGATTGGCCATTTAGATAGTCTACTAATGTAAAGCTGTTCTGAGACAATGGTCCATTGTAACAAGTGCTACAGAATTCAATCTGACTTGACCATATTCTTGTACAATGAAAACAACCGTAAACTACTTTTGGCGACTTCTGGTCTTGGTCTTCACTCGGACATGACTACTGAAAGTCTTGATCTAGGGGTTTCCTACTAGAACACTACTGCAGTTCCCTGATTTTTGGCACATCAGTACAGAGCATGGGTAATCACAGAGCATAGGGAATAATGTTCTCCAGAAAGGTCTGCCTAAATTAAAGTGTACATAATAACCCTAATCATCTTACCGTTTCTGCTAGCACCTTCTTGTACGTCTCACAATCTTTTTGTAAAACTTTCTGAGCCTCCTCAGCCTTCTTTAGCTTTTCTTCCAAACCCTGTTGAAACGAACAGGTTTTGTGAGCAGCAAAGAAATTAATAATCTAGACAGATAGAAATACACATAGCTTTTCCCTTAGGGACTATAAGCTACTGGTAAAGGTAACCTTGGTATCACTATTTGTGGCAGATGAACAGTTTGCCTCTATGGTCCCTGTGGATACTCCTGCTGACACCTTCTTCATAGAGTGCTCAAAGTTCTGCAGCCACTCCTTATGGTTCTGAGAAAACAACAAGGTGTTAAAACTTGATTGAACTCCAGGTTTTTGAGCACACATACATTAGCGCTGCACACCTTGTTACTGGGGAGGGGTACGTTCGGGAGAAGTCTGTGCAGAACTGCTCGACATTCAGCCTCAGCAGACTCCAGCGCTGTCTGATTCTCCTACAAAAACAAACGCACACAAGTCAACGGTTTAAAATGCATTTTCTTATGAGCTCAGTAGCTGTCAAACATGAGCTCTTAAAACAGTGTATTCGTATGAACAAGAAACAGTGTCAACATCACCAAGATTGTGACACCAGAGAAGAAATCCAACTGTGATCCACCCACAAAACTTCAAAGTGAGTGCAAACGCAGCACCTCACTCAACTGTCCTATCCAAACACACCCCTACAGAGTGAAATCTTATTAAGCTGGATTGTTAAATCACCCCCGAAAGGAGAGCATGTGACAAATTCTCACCTATTGGAAACCATTTCATTGCTTAAATAGAAAACTTGTTTTTTTTCCCCCCAAATCTAACCTCCATGTGCTGCATTTGTTAAGTGCATGATAAGCACAAATAAAGTTAACACAAAAATAACACCAAGTGAAATGTCTAACTTCAAGCAATTGCAATTTTGTGTCTAAACAAGGTCTGGAAAAAATAATCATACACATTTGGACTAGTGCAAGTCTTTATACAGTACATTGGACCTAATAAAGCAGCACCCAACATGCCTTCAACTGGTTCACAAACAGGAACATCACTGTTTACAGGCATAACACGGGGAAAATTAATAAATAAAATAAATCACTTAACTCCAGCTTTAGGCTCTTTACTGGCTTCCTGTTCAGCACAGGATCTAATTTAAGGTGTGTTAGGCTTAAAGTTCTAAAAGGCCTTGTCCCTTTTGACAATGTGGACCAGCACTCTCTATATTCAGATCTCTGGACTTGGGATCAGTTACGTCTGGCTGTCCCCGTGGCCTGGCTGTCCTTAAGGGTGACCATACTTTTATGGTTCCTGCAGCCGTTAAGGTACTGGACCTCATAGTCCAGGGTTCAAATCCCAGCTCTGCCAAAGCTGCCATAGTTGGGTCCTTAAGCAAGCCCCTCAACCCCCTATTGCTTGGATTGTGAGCCTGTATGAGTTGTAAGTCGCTCTGGATAAGGGCGTCTGCTAAATAATGCAAATGTAATGTAAATGCACCCAGGCTGTGGAAAAGCCTACATAAGCTTCATAATTACCATTTGAAAATCAATATTAATTCCTGTCCAGGGGAAAGGGGCGAATATTTGTATGTTCTAATTGGCAGTAGTCACCCTGACCTCAGGCTTGTTCGAGAGATTGGGTTGGGGGTAGGTTTATGTTTTGAAACAAGAGAAAATACAAAAATTAAACAAGCCAGGACCAGAAATCTGTATTGTTAATATAATTTAAGTGCTTGTCATGGTGGCTTTTGCTTTGCATAAATGAAATGGCCCAAACCAAAGAAACAAACAAAAGAAATCTACATTAAATACATTTAACCCTAACATTTTAAAACTGTATACATTTTATTGATTCTGTATATTGTCTTTTTCTTTCATTATTATGCACATACAGCGGCTTGGGCAATGTGTTTAAATAGTGCTTATATAAACAAGTTTTACTTGCATTACAGACCATATTAGACCATTTACTACATGGAACTGGTTTGGAAAGCAGCAAGGGAATAATGGAGGAGACATGTGTGCAATCTAACAAGTCTAAAAATGAACCGAGGCTAAATACAGTAGCTGTGTCACAGGCAAAGGTTCCTTAATTTTACTGTCACTTCAGCTGTCCTATAGAAAGAAGCTAGTGTATATCTGTTTTTAATCTTGAAGTAAAGAATTTATAAAATAGCCTGCCGCCACATGTGTAACCCATTTGAATTTGAGCCCAAGGTGTATGAGGTCACTCATGATGAAGGATGCAAACAGGAAAAGTGCTACAAAACTAATCCGAGAGAGAACAGACAGGAGATCCATTACTGTAGCAGCCATTAGGAACGTTTAACGTTTACTTTAGTTTGAGATAATGTTTTGCCTGGATTACTGATCAAATAGCTGAGGGAATGAATCAGGGTGGGGTTAAGAAAGACTGTGGGTATATCCTGGGCTTGATTAGCCAAGAATCTAAGAAAATACTTTCTATAGGCGTGTCTTCTCTATACAAGTCCATATCTGAGATGAAAAAGCTGGGAGCAGCCCTAACCCCACATTTTCAGGCCAAATTTTTCATGCTAAGAGAACAGATTTGAGATACAGGACTTATACTATGAGAAAGAATTATGATTACAAGCTTAAATTCCCATTAAAATCTAGTTTCAGTGTCTTACTATAGGATATAGCAATTTTAATATTAGTACAACATGCTTATCTCAATGAACAACCTCAGCAATTTCAAATGTAAGCGTCGGTTCCTCTTAGTTCCCTTTGTACAAGGAAAACAAATCTTAAAGGCTTTAGCATTTAAGAAGTTTGGGGAAGACCTTTTTCTGTTCCAGCATGACTGTGCCCCAGTGCACAAAGCAAGATGGCATGGTTGGGCAAGTTTGGTGTGGAAGAACCTTCGGAATGAACTAGAATGAACACGAAGTGAAGGTCTCTCATCCAGCATTAGTATCTGACTTCAGAAATGTTCTTCTCGATAAATAGGCAAATATTCACACAGACAAAATCCTAAATCTTGAAACAAAGTCTTACCAAAGAGTGTGAGATGAACTCTATATTAATAGCTATGGATATAGAAAGGAATGTCAGAAAAGCTCCTGCAGGTGTAATGTGTAGGTGCCCTAATTATGTTCTCCAAATAGTGAAGAATCAGTTGCAAGTTGCTCTGGAAAAAGGTAATAGGCAAGGTAATAATCTGGATAAAGGAATGTGATGGATGCTTTAAATTTAGCAATTCATGCGTTTGAGTAACAGTAATAGAAAACCCCAAAATGAGCAAAATAATTCTATATAAACTGAGCATAATTTGAGTAGCTGCAAAATACTTTACGTTAACAAACACCTGCTCTGCAGAAGCTCAAATTATGCATAACCGTGTGGAAAAGTCAGTTTTCCCCATTTGTAGGCAGTGTTAATAATACTGCCCCTTCTTTAAACAGCATGACCAGGGTTGCGTCTCAATCATACTACCCAGATCCTATTACATGGCTGTATAGTTTCATGGTTTATTTTTACAGCTCGTGTTAAAGGGGGTAAATAGTGGTGTAACATTTCTAGACCTGAAATAGTTCAGTTTCATTCTACTCAAGGACAGACTGTTAATGATTACATTACCCCACTTTACCCAATTTATACCTAATCCCTCATGAATTAACTTATGGGGCGGTGAAAGATCTGGCAACATGAAAATTGGCTAGGTGTCTCTGTATTAGATGACAGAAAGAGCTTTAATAAAATACAGTAAATTCTGTCCATCACCCTGCAGCAAAGGAATGTGTGATTCAGCAGAAATACACAACCTAAGCTCCAGCTCTGTGTCCATTTAGAGTTCCACAAGTTCCTCCATACAGTGACTTTCCCAAATGCCTTGCTACATTTAGAAGCTGTGCACATCCCCAGGATGGAAAGGCACATAGGGGATGGGGTTACTGACACATCCTTAGGCACACCCTTTAAAGTCAATACGAGCATGATGAGGGCACAAACCCTGATCTAATAATATTGTACTAAAATCTCCTTCACTGTTGCTTTTGTTCAGCTATGAATTCAGGAAATCTGGAGCATAACTGAGTAGATTTTACAGATTGTGATTGAAGTAATCAAAACATTCCACATGATTCAATTACAGGCAAATTAACAACAAGGTGACCGATTTAATATGACCGAATCAGGAGGTGAGAGGTGTGGTTGGTAGAGGTATGAGGGGATAGTTATATATGAAGAGGGAGTATAACATGACAGTAAAATGATTCCTAAACTAAATGTTGAGACTGACAATTTGAGCTGCACACTCATTTTCTAGCAACGTTTCCAATGAAAAATGGCCACAATAACACTTTGGAATTAGACACAAAAAGAATTCAGACTCCGAGCAATGGGAAGCAGCAACGCCTCCGTCTTTTTTTCCTCTGTTAGTGACATGCAAGGCAGCCAGACAGCTGTTATTACAAACCAAAAATGAGTATGCAGCTTTACATGGTAACGTTAATGAAGATGCAAATAATCTCACTGCACAATTAATTGCAGCAGTTGAAGTGCACTGATTTGCCTACAATATGAAGCAGACTGGTATTGCGATGCGAACCTTGACGGTCTTGCTGAGCTTTCCCTGAAGCATGGTCTCGGTGGCTGACAGCGCCTCCATGGCGCACCAGTTTTTCTCCCGAAGCTCCTGGTCAGTTTTAAAGAAACACCACTTTCAGTACAGCCTAAAGTCTTGCTGAAATCCCCCTTACTGCATTTCTGATGCTAACAGATTTACATAAATGCAAGCAATTAAAAATTAAGATACAATACACTGGGCATAATTGAGTTGTTGGTTTGAGTTGCACTCCTTGTTCGAGCATAATTATACTACTATTATATATATATAAAATTTCTTAAAAATATTAAAAAAGAAAGAAAAGAAAACAAAAAAACAAATCTGTATTGTCTGACATGACTGAAGCCAAAAGCTTTTAGATTTTGACCACCATTTTCAAGCTGCATTTAAATAATTTGAGTTATGAGTTTTGGCCAAAACCTGGAGGTTCATTACAACCCAAAATATGGAGTGGCTCAAAATTGTTTTTTTCCATCTTTACTTATTAGGGATGGCTTATCCACCTATTCCGAGTACAGTGCTTCTCTATTAATTATCTGTACAAGCCTTTATAGTAAGTCACTCATTTATGCCACATAATCACAATGCTAATTGTCAGACATGTTGGACACTAGTTTGTTTTTTAGTGTTTAATGCCATGGCTACACAATGGTAACAGTAGTATGGAATTGTATTTTTTGGTTCTAGGTGTGGGTTGATGTTTATATACACCGAAAAAGTATATACTGTATATTAGTGTGTGTTTACTGTTACTTCACTGTTTAAAGACAAGACAATATGCCATTATAATTCCAGAATGTTTAAGATTACACGAGGAGATGTCCATTATTGTTTGTTTATTCAACATTACAGCAGCATAAATGGCTATTCATAACAGGAGGATGGTCATATTGATAGACAGACATTCACAGTGAAAGCAATTTAGACCAACTAGTTACCCGGTCTTTGAAATAAGGGAAGAAACAAATACCCAGAGTAAACCCACACAGACACTGCGAGGACATGGAAGGTCTGAGGCTGGGATTGAACAGTGGGTTTTTGGAGCTGTGCAGCAATCTGCTTTTCGCAATTAAATCAGTTATGGAATTTGAAGCTTACATGAACAAAGTAGACCGAAAGACAGAATGTTTACATCGAGTGAGCTCACAGAAATTCTCACTGTAGTGTATTTATGGGAAAGAAAAGTTGTGTTTTATAACTCGAGTATTCCTGCTTCATCTTAGAATATGGCTGATGGAATGAAAAGTGCTTAATGCAGACATCTCATTATGTCTGGAGCTGTATGGCATTGTAAAGCCTGATGTATTAGTACAAAATAACAGCGCGTCGGTCAGCATCATGAAAGCATGCAGAGGCAGCCCTTGTTTCATCCAAATACCAAGTAAGCTGAATACAGTCATTCTTAAGCTAGACTTATAACCACCAGTAACTGAGGAGTGCCATCGGTCGCTCTTTATTAATTAGTCTGCCACTTCGTAGCCAGAGAGGAGGATGAGAAAGTGACAAAGCAATCCTGGACATAAAGTTCATACTTACATTATTTTTCTTCCTGTGAAGCTCCAATTTCTCCCTTAGATCATGCAGTTCACCCTGAACATCAGACAGCTGTTGGTCCTTCTCCGCAATCCTGAAGAGAGGAACACATCATGAGGACAAGCCATTAATGTTGGACCATATGATCAGTATTATATTCAGGAAGAGCAAGAATTGAATGCACTCACGTTTTCAACATCTGCTCACTGGGAACTGCTGAGAGTTTCTGCTGTGAAAAGACAAGAATAAATATCACAAGTGATTATTAACAACAAAAATAATGCTGCAAAACTTGTATAGACTTGTAACTTGTGTTTACTTGTGTAGAGGGCTTAAGGGAGAAGGAGGAACTACTGACATACGTGGCAAAAATGTTTATATATTCTATGTACTTCTGAGAGGAGAAAAAGCTACAAGCCTAACACTACATAGAACACACAGATGGGGGACTCGAGTCGCGATTTTAAGGTCTTGAGACTTGCTTGATAAACATTGATAAAAGATTCGACTTTGTATTCATGACTCGAGACTTGGCACAGATAACTCAATATTACTTGTATTTTCTACATATTGAGTCACTCACACACTCACCCACCCACACCCACCCACCCACCCAAAAAGTGAACAGCAACGTGCAGGGTTTGCAGTACCAAAATCGACACGACCACCACAACTTCAAACTTCATTTGCCACTTCAAAACCCACTGAGACAGGTAAGTGACTGTGTCTGTTAAGCTAACGCTAACTGTTAAGCTGTGTGTCTGTTAAGCTAACGCTCACTGGCTAACAGAACAAGCAAGTTAGGGCATAATCATTTGAATGACTTGACTTGAGACTTGCTTGACTTGTAGCAGGGACTTGATTTGACTTGCTTGAATTTTTCCACAGTGACTTGGGATTTGCTTGAGACTTGAAGCTTAAGACATGCTTATGACTTGCACGCGTGTGACTTACTCCCACCTCTGATAGAACATCACTCAACATTACTCACGTCACTCATCAGTGGTTTTCACCTTATGGCTGATGAGCAGTGTATTTTAGAGCTCTTAGATTACTTAATGCTGACGTTCTTACAGTACCTAAACAATTAACCCACCATTAAACCACTAATTGTTTCATTATGCACCTCGGTATGATCTCACCTGTTGCACCATCTTCTCTTCTGCTTCTCTGGCTTTAGCCTGCATCTGTTTCTGGAGTAGTTGAAGCTCCTGATCCTTGGAAGCTAACCTACAACACACAGCACACAACACAAGAGTGACAGCACTCAATCACTCATATTTCAACCATGGCATTCCGTTTAGTGCAGCTCGGCAAAGTAAAGGCAACCTACTGAGTCTTAAGCTCCAGACTCTGAGCACTGACTTCCATATTTTTCTCTGCTTCTCTCGCTTTCTCTTCCACCTGTTTAAGTAGTATCTGGACCTCTTTGTCTTTACTTGCCAACCTTGATCACAACACAGGGACAGTAAAGCAGTAGAACAATGCTAGATTTAGTCATATTTCAGATGTAGGACCTACACAGCAAGTCAAGAGAGCTATACAACATACTGAGTTAGCAGTTCCTGAAGCCGAGCTCTCAAATCAAAGCTCTCCTGAGATTCTTTGCTCTTCACCTTGTTCAGTTCAGCTGCTAAATTCTCCAATTGCCGCTGCAGATCCTGTACAGACGTCATAAAAAGATGACTACACAGTAATCTACTAACAGCAGGCAACTGAGGCTACAATTTGCACAAGTTCACAAAAGTTGTACAATAAAAAAAGTCTAATGATTAATAATTTTTTTTGGTTTTTGGAGGATTGAGGTCTCAATTTCTTCTGTGGCCTTTAGATTGGGTGTAATCAGCATGAAGGCATGGATCCATCATGCCTTCAACGTTTCAGGCTGCTGCTGGTGTAATGGTGAGTGGTATTTTTTCTTTGCACACTTTGGGCCCCTTAATACCATCTAAGCAACTTTTAAACGCCATACCCATCCTGAATATTGCTATTGATCATGTCCATCCCTTCATGAGCTAATTGTAGTATCTAACCCTAACAAAGATCAAATCATCTTAAACATGGCAATAAACTTCACTGTACTCAATTAGTGCAGCAAATTTCTCAGAAAATATTCCAGCACCTTGTTTTAGCTACGCTATGAAAGCTTGAGGCTGTTCTGAATTTAAAAGGGGGTACAAAATGACACTAGGAAGATGCACTTAATAGTGGCGTTTGAGTGTAAAACTAAAAAGGTTTTAGTAATAACTGTTCAATCACACAGTCAATTGTTTTTGTCTTATGGATGGATGAATCATCAGGCCGACATCATCCCGAAATTTCTTCCACACCAAACATCCATGCCACCTTGCGTTGCACACTGGGTCACAGTCATGCTGAAAAAGGTCTTCCCCAAACAATATAATGCAAATAAATAATTTTAATTTTAATAAATAAAAGAAAATCATAAAATGTGATTTCCTAGAGTGTGTAACAAATAAAAAAAAATCTGTTTGTGTACCTGCCTTTAAAAAAAAAAAAAAAAAAAATTCTTTCCATTCTTACTAGGTAGAAAATTTGCTAAATCAGCAGTGTATCAAATACTTGTTTTCCCCACTCTGTGCGCGTTTTATTTATTTGTGCGCACGCACACGCACATTTAGATATGTGGAAAACTTACTTCAATAAGTTGCACTCTGCTTGATTCCATCCCCAGTGCTGACTTTAAACTTTCTTCCACTGATCTGATCTTTTCATCCTTGGTCTGAACTCTTATGGTGGGGGAGAGGGGACGCTAAGCATTAGTACTCACAAGTATATATTCTGCTACAGGCAAACACAGACAACATATGACAGGCAAGAGATAAAAGCTACGGCAAAAAGAAGGCTTTTATATTGAATCAACATACTGCCTCTGTAGCTCCATCAGCTGTGTCGTCTCGGACTGTTTCTGAAACAATAAGACAAACTATTAAAACTGGGATTCATCTGCTGCACTTTAGCTAAATGAGAAACGCAGCAACGAGTTCCAGCAAGTCAAAGAGGAGAGAATAGTGCAGTACCTGCTCCATGGTCTTCTGTTGCAGAGCATCAACATGAAGCTTCAAACTTTTGTTCTCCTCTCTTACCATCTGCAGAAAAGAGAAAGCTCAGTTATGATGTGTGAATGATCTTGTGTTACAATCTGAAGCAGCACAAAGGACAAACAAGTACATTAATTATGCTTCCTGGCATGTACAGGGGTCATGTTTGCATGTGTCTCTCAAGATACTCGCAAGGTGTACGTGTATGTACGAGATTGTGTGTACTCAATCAGCAAAACAAAGTATGTCAAGCTGTACAAGAGCATCGGTGCACACACTAACCAGTTCTCTCTACACTTTCAGTTTAGTGAAAAGCACAAAATAGCTCATTCAGGTATAATTCATTGCATCTTCTCACATCTGTACACACTAATACATAGACTTGGAGCATTTAATTACTCAGTAGCTTAAATAATGGATTGGCAGCCTATCTTGGGTTGTTCTTGCTTTGTGTCCTGTGCCGGCAGCTAGGCACTGGCTTTCCCACGACCCTGACCAGGATTAAGTGGATAAGATAATGATTTAGTAAAAGCATCATGCTGTGAGCCTTTTGTTTTTTTCAGTGTTGAGATGTGCGTTTACTGAATTATTAAAAAGCAACAACTTTATTCGGATTACCAAATTCTGGCAAAAATGATTTTTCATTATTGTTTAGTTTATTTGACACCAAATCATTGGCTCAGTAGATATTTTTGACTAGTACTGATGTAACCCTGCTCCTGTCATGAATAGCCAATTTAGAGCAGCCAATTAACACGAAACAAACTAAACTAGCTAAAATGAACCCACACAGACATAGGGCGAACATGCACACGTCTGGAGCCGTGTGGCCCATTGAGCTGCCCAATCACAATTGAAAAAATAAAACTGGTGCTTTTCAATATTTTAATTTACTCATTTCATTTATCATATATTCAATCAATATATCTTAAAAAGTGCTTTAATAGGGGGAAT
>JAVSBV010000147.1:5195412-5208585 GCA_033117975.1 Parotocinclus spilosoma | reverse complement strand
ACACCGGAATGCGGTGTCTTATCTTAAATCTACCTTTGACTTATTTTACATTTTAATTAAGTAAAATAATATAATTAGTAGAGTTAACATCCATGCCGCCCATGGAGAATGGGTCCCTTTTCTGAGTCTTGGTCCTCTCAAGGTTTCTTCCTCCTTAATAAGGGAGTTTTTCCTTTCCACTGTCGCCATAGGCTTGCTCAAACTGGGATTGGCCTTTTTTTAGAGAATATACTGTTGTTAAGCTGCTTTGAGACAATGCTCCATTGTAAAAAGCGCTGTATAAATAAATTTTGATTGATTCTTTTTTTGATTGATTTTTGATAATATAACAGTATAATGTAACTATAATAACTATTTTCAGCTATATATAATGTAGTATAATTTATACTTAACCAAATATATGATCAAATGCAACAATATTTATGAATTATTACAATTAGCCTGTATTATATAATGATAATACACAATAAATGTATTACAAAGTATTGAATTACAAACTAATACAAAAATTAATTATTATTTATATTCTCACAAGAGTTCATGTGCACTGCTCACAAAAATTAGGGGATATTTAATTAGGGGATACTTCATTTTGAAATATCCCCTAATTTGTGTAAGCAGTATAGTTTGGTACCAGCTTACATACTCCATTTAGCTTGCCACTTGTCTTGTATATGGCGGGACAGTAAAGGTTTTATGTCCGGAGTTGTCAGGAGTTGCAGTCTGCCATCTGGGTCTTTGTTGTATTAACTGTCATCTGGTCTGCTTCATTTCCAGGAAGGTCGCTATGGGCTGGGATATAAATGATATATCAAATTTCTGTCTTGTAAGATTATGTAGTTTTTCCAGGATGGTGATGGTGATTGGATGATTAGTACTGAGTGATTAGTATTAATTTAATAATTAACTATTGACAACACTTCTTATAAATTGACTACCAAGATCCACAGAGATCCAAGCTTGCCTTTTTAACACTGTTCCACTGACAATAATTTAGTGTCAGTTTCTTTTCAGATCAGAGTCAAGCCTGACATAATTCATCAACATGACTGACAGCTGTCCTCAATGTCACTCTCCCTGTACCCCTTTAACTAACTTCATTTATACTTAAATAATTCAACTTCAATTATAATCCCATCTGCACTCATGAAGCTAAGAGTTTGCTTTACACAGAAAAGTGACCATAGATAACACGTGATGTAAACATCTTTTATAGGTAGTAGATGAATAAAGATATGAATAAAGATATAAATAAGGCAAAGCAAATGCATGAATCGTCTCCTGTTTTAAGGGTAAAAGCAGGCTTTTAAGCAGTCTTGAGATTTGAAGACATCTCATTACACCACTAACTACCACTTACTAACACATTCCACATATTTTTTGTCACAAGTTATCAAGGTGCTTTGACTGTTACTGCAAATTAAATCAGGTATTACTGTATAATTCAATTCAATAAGAATAAGGAAAGAAAAAAGGAAAATGTCTGGAATTTATATTTTACAGTATAATGGCAGAAACAGGGAGAAACAAAGTATGAAATTTATAATAGGAAAAACTTTTTTAAAAATACTTTTAATAAAGCCATAGGTCAATTATTGGTCCCCCTGCATTCAGTACATTGACAACACAAGACACTGAATCTAAAATGCCTTCTGAGACCAGAAAATGCTGGGGGCAGAGGACTGAAATTACCATGTTTAAAGCTTGTTTGTGTATGTAGATTTTGAACCATCATCTTGCTGGAAGATCAAACAGCTACATTTTGTTCATTTGTTTGTTCAGACACTGATCAAAACTATATTTACTAAGCATGGAGTAAGTACACAAAATATGTATGGATTTGTACCATCTTAATTAATGAAAATTCCAAATATCAATGCATTAAAAATAAATGTGAAAGGAAAGCAATTTATGATGTTTTGTACTGAAAGATGCACAAGTCTTTTATTTCATTCTAAGGTCCAAAGATCCAAGGTGAAGAACCACTTAACAAAGTAGGCAGGCTAAATATAGAAAAAAAACATACTAACATTAAAATTATAAATCCAGATTATTTAGAAAATTTGTAGTAGGCAGAAACCAATTGAATAAGTAATTGCTGGATCAACAGCTGTGCTACTCTTGATCAACCTTGCACTCCCCCTCTCTACTTGGCTTGTTTGCCCATAATGCCATTGGCCACTTCTGATTTACATTTCCTCTGAGAAACTGTCCTGATTTTAAATTAAATCCTATTTGAAATGTTTCGAAGGTACGAATTTAACATCAAAACCCTGCTAATCCCTGCTATAGGCACTCCGACTGCATCTTAAATTGCAAACACTTTCACTGAATACTGCCATTTACTATTTTGATATACCATTTGGTACATCAGTAAGCGATTTAAAAAGCAGTCATCATCTGCTTTATGCTTTTATTTATTCTAAGTTAACACTGGAAAATAGAGATAAGTCAGTTGCCTTGTGTAAATGTCACTCTATTACATTTAGTATTGTGCAGACACATGTTCAGAGTGACTTACAATGGATACAGTGTTATAGTACAATTCACTTGGTTAAGAGCATTGTTCACGAGCACATCAATAGCAGCTTGGAAGAGCAGGGGTTTAAACTCTGGACATTCTGCTCCATGGTTGCATACTTCAATAGCTGCACCATCAAGTTTTGAAGATAGTTATAGTTACAGTCCGAAAAAAAAATCAACATACTTTTTAAAGTTTATTTTACACACTGTATTTTTTGTACTTCACAAAGCATTATTGAAAGATGCTCCATAAATCTGATTTGCCAGTAGTGGGATATTGCTAAGGACTAACAATTTTGTTACATGTCTGCAAATTCATAGGTAATTTCAAAGTAATGTAAAAATAATTCATTTGTAGAAAAATAACAAGCAAAAGAGATCTTGTGACGGTCTGCTTTGCACTTACTGTCTTCTTCTTGCTGTATGTGTCCTACGGCTGTTCACTTTTTTGCTTAGTCACGCTCTGCATGTGGATCACCATGAGCTACAAACGTGCCTTAACTACAGCCAGTCACAAACAAGGGAGACCACTTCTGAGAAACTGCCTGTAACATCCATCACACCATAAGCTAGCTTTGTTGGGCAGATGTGCCAGAAGAGCCTTGGTTTTCAATTGGTCACACTTCCAAGGTTCCAAGGGACAAAGTTCGCCAAGTTAAAGAGTTTCTGCACCATTTACCATTAACATCAAGTTTTTTTCACTAAATAACTTTTATTGCAGCTCTTCCTATATTGGAGCAAGTGTTATTTAAAAACACAGGCATATCCTGCAGCCACAACGCAGCAACTGAAACTAATAGAATTACACTCGTCTCTCCTTTACTCCTTAAACACATTCTCATCTTCCCTTATCCTTTTTAGTTTTCTCTCTCCTCCAGCCATTTCTTTCTCCATCTCCTCAGCCTGTTTCCACCAAGGCCTTTACTAAGGATGCAAAGAAATAGCTTTCTCCATCCTTCAATTTTCTGTTTACCCTGCAAGTAATTGCTGGTGCTCACAATCCTTTAGTAATTTGACTGGCAGTTATGCAAAGAAAGATTAGTTTGGTCATGTGAACGTAATACTTAAATGTCACGCAGAGAATGCTAATGAGATTAGCCTGAGGACCCTATAATCCTTTTCAACCAAATCAGGCTTTAAAATAACTAGGCTAAAGAAGAAATATGGTCCTCCAATAATGTGCGCACATACATATACACACAAATGAAATGTTGCACCAAAAGCTATCTCCGCATAAAGTGTATGAGAGTGACAATTTTCTCTCATGTTCTGGCTGCACTGAAGTCTGTGCTGATGAATAATAGCAGTAGGAATGCAGTGTTCTATTCAACGCCATACACTGCTGTAGCTTTTTATGAGATTCATCTTAAGCACATTTTGCCTTGATCTTGACTCTCATCTTGACATTGAAGAAAATGTATTTTAAGAGTTTGTTTTGAATGTGTTCAATGTTCAGCAAGTGCCTTAAACAGAAAACCTTCCAAATATTTTAGAACTATACATAACCACGGTTACTGTTTTTTCCTCATGCAAAATGTACTGGCATGTGGAAAAGGGAAAATAAATTGACCCCAACTGCTATCTAAATGATCATATCAGGCCTGTTCCAGGCATATTTCAACAGATCAGTGGCAGCTACATTTAGCCCATTCTAGTTTCTATTTTGACAGTCTATAACCTCAGTACATTTTAACACCTAAAACTTGATACAAATGTCCATGTCAGATGTCCGGGTAACTTTTAGTCAAAAAGCAGAAGCCTGAAGGTTTGGTCGTGAAATTGGGTGATATTTGGAAGTATGCAAATAAGTTATAAGTTCACCTATAGAGAACATTTGGCGCATCATAAATAGGAAGGTACGTCAAAGAAGGCCCAAGACGATTTAACAGTTAGAGGCCTGCATTAGACCTGAATGGGAGAGCATTCCTATTTCTAAACTTGAGAAACTGGTCTCCTCTGTTCCCAGACGTCTGTTGAGTGTTGTAAGAAGAAGGGGGGATGCCACACAGTGGTAAAAATGGCCTTGTCCCAACTTTTTTGAAATCCGGTTTGTATAAATGGCGGAACCAGACAGCGTGTGATAGGCTGGGTTTGATCACCTGAACAGTCCGTATGTGTGACAAGCTTATTTGCACTGTCCCTTGTTGGTATTATTTTATTGTGTCCTATGTTCTATGTTCAGTGCTGTTATTTACAAGAAGTAATTCAGCATTTCTATTCTTCTTTTCTTTTTACTTTGCAAAGCTGAATTTGTTTTCTACGTCATTTAATTTATTTGTTTGATCCTCAGGATTTTGATTCTATGCTCTTAAATGTTGACCTCATTTATTTATATAAAGGGCAGATATTTATTTGATTATTTATTTCTATGGTTTTTGGAATATGCTAAATTGCTTCCATTTGTTTTGTTAATAAAAACCATTGGAATGAAATTCATCCTGGATTTTTTAAAGTAGTCACATGGTAAAGAAAAAAAAACTGTTTAGAAAAAAACAAATCAAGATGCATCGATAATCGTTGCCCTCTAAATCGTAATCAAATCATGAGGTGCCTAGAGATTCCCACCCCTAGTTGATAACATTTGAAGATTGCAAATTTGATTGCATCGATTGATTTCTGAATCCAACGTGGCGGCTTTTAAGATGGTGACCATGTTTCAGACACAGCCTAAAAATGCCCCCCCCCCTCATTATTTGCTGGGGTTTTCAGATATGTAATTTCATTCCATTTTGTTTTTTTAAATAAAAGGGTGTCCTGTGACTTTTGACCTGGAAATCAGTGATTTGTACAATAGACCTAAAATTCTGTAAACATTTCTGGTTGTGAAAAAAAGTTGCTTTGTGAGCTTAAAACTGTATCATCACTGTATCACCTGATGAGCTTCTGTGGCTCAAATGCAGAGCCAGTCGCTACCAGTTGCAAATTCTTGAGGATCTGGTATAAACATGGTAAACAAAAAAAAGGAAAATGGATCTCATTACTTCTGATCCTTTTCAGGGTTTTTGAACAGAGTGGTGTTGGGGTGATTATAGATGAGGACAGTCTGGAGTTTGTGAAGGGGTCCACTCTTGACTTCAGCGAAGAGCTCATCCGCTCCTCCTTCCAGGTCCTGAAGAATCCACAGGCAGAACATGGTTGCTCATGTGGCAGCTCCTTCTCTGTCAAAGTCTGAAAGTGGTTCCTGCGTAACTACCTTATGATTCACAATTATGTTAGCAACGTTCTCTGTGCTTATTTATGCTTACAAGATCATCTGAGAAGAAACGGATTTGAACCAGGTGTTCTCCAACAGTCAGCACTACTGATTTATTTAAAATCAATCCACAGTTAAAAACTTCTGCTGTTCAACAATATACAACAGACCAATGAGAAGGTTTGTCATCTCCTCGTGTATGTTTTGTGATTTCAGTATGTTTAATATTGTAGGACATACATGTGTACATAAAGATTGTAAATAGCCCAATGCTAGCCCAATAATAAAGTATATTGTTTATCAAATATGTATTTTTTTGTGTAGTGTATTTTGTACGTGGACTGGAAATAACATCTCCATATTCCATAAAATCAGATTTGTGTTTATTACTTTCAGGCTGTGTGTATAAACATGGGGAGTGGGTGGACTGAGCATGTGTAAACAAACTCAGCACTACTGATAGATAATATTTTTATTGGTCTGTGTGATGTAATCATCCAACAGCATCAAATACATGCGACATCATCAGTCACTGAATCATTACTGATGTGAATGTGTAGCTTTAGGAGATCAGCTAAAATCTGATTAGTTGTGCTTAGTCTGTCCTCTAGGATATTAGCAAGCTTCTAAGCAGGTATGTGCTGCATCAATGCCAAGAGACCAAAGCTTTACTTCAATAAAAACATGTGATTCATTCATTCATCTGATTAATTGTATTAAATTAACTAACAGTACAGACCTAGGTGGAGAAGTGGTAGGTTACGAGCCCACCACACACAGTCTCACACAGTTAATCCTAGTCAGGGTTGTGGGCAAGCTAGGGCCTAGCAGAATGACTGTAGACAGGGAACACTCCTACACACTCAGATACTTAAAAGCACGTTTAGTAACTCTAGTTAATCAAATGTCTTT
Organism: Parotocinclus spilosoma; assembly: GCA_033117975.1. Lineage (NCBI taxonomy): Eukaryota > Metazoa > Chordata > Actinopteri > Siluriformes > Loricariidae > Parotocinclus > Parotocinclus spilosoma. Next base: position 5,201,957 of record JAVSBV010000147.1, on the reverse strand, counting down.
GGAATGTGGGACACACCCACACATACACATCATGCAGCCTCTACATAGACAGAGCCCAGGTTCAATATTGAACCAGTGATCTCTGAGTTGTGAGGTGACAGTGCAAACCACTGCACCACACACTAAACAAGCACACTGATTACATCAAAACTGTTACAGCAACAGTAACATGCCTTCTGCACTGTTAGTCAGATTAGAGCTCATCTCCAGCATTGCTGTCTGTCCTTAGTCTCTTTAGTTTGCTGGTTTTATCGTTTGATATAAACTATAGCAAACTGAATGCCTCAGAAGGATGACAAAAAACACAAATTCATTTGTACACACATTTTTTTAATCAAATTTGACTTAAGAAAACATTTCACAAAAATATACAAAAGAATGCATTTACAATCGATATTTACATTTTCAGAAAATTATGCACAGACCATATCACACTAGTACTCAATATGACAAAAGATATAGAAAACATTTTGCATGTTATAGTCTCCATTTGTTGTTAAATTTCTCTTATGTTGAGACATTCCAGTTAAGTGATATTAGATATGTTAATGAAAGAAACAACTCTGTACTCAATCACTATGAAGCATCATTTTAAAAAAAGGCTTTAGCAGCACAATGAGTAGGGATTCAATGATGCAACTCTGCATCGCAACACATTTCCCATTTGTTTTTAAAGACTGAATAACAACCATCTTTTTTGTTCTCAGACAGGACACGCTAGACAACGCTCACCTACACACAGACTTTACACATAAAAACAAGTTCAACTAAAGGTGCTACTGTTAAGAATGCCACCTACTTGTGCAGGGGAAGGTCTGAGGTCTAATGAGTGGATACCATGTTCAGGATTGACATTAAAGACCACCGGAGAACCACAGTGAGCAGGTCAGGTATACAGTGCATAGTATGCTTTGGCATGCTGACATCCATGAATATAACAACTGTGTTACATTCGGGGATAAGGCCACAAGAGTTTATGTCATTCCACAAAAGGAATTCACAAAAAGCAAACAAATACATGAAAACATGATAAGCCCATAAAATATGTCATGAGAACGTGGTCATGTAAAAAGGATAGGTTAAAACAACTAACCCATAAAAAGATGGTGGTTTAAGGCTAATTGAAATTGTTTGCTACACATGAGTGTTTTGACTGGAAGAAACTCTTACACACCCCAAAGACCAATGTATAGACATACTTAATGCAAAGATATTGCAGCCTAAACAGGGGTGCACCAATCCCATTATCAATATGACACTGAAACCCTTACAGTAACCTTTATACCAAAGTGAAACGTCAACAGAGTGACAGTGGATCTAAAAACAAATCAACTTTGGTGTAAAATGCATAAGATCTGTTTTTGGTAACTCAACTGTAATGTAGTTTCTGAATTAACCACAGCAGCAGATACCAAATCTAATAGCATTACTTGGAGGGGATTGGTGCAGTCCTGAGCTCATTCAGATGCATGCACCTGGCTATAGAAATATCAGGGTGTAACCCCTGTTAAGAGCACCGGCCACTCGTGCTTCCTGTTCTCATACCTCGATCTTCAGCTTCTCATGCAGAGCTCTTTCATCCCTCAGTAGAAACATACAGGGCTTGAGTTTAAAAGCCTGGTTTCTGTGTTTCTGTGGTCCCGCAGTAGCATTGAGGCATGCACTGTGTGTGTGTGTGTGTGTGTGTGTGTGTGTGTGTGTGTCTGTCTGTGCGTGTGTGTCAGTGTGTCTGTGTGTGTGTCAGTGCGTGTGTGTGTGTGTGTCAGTGCGTGTGTGTGTGTGTGTGTCAGTGTGTATCAGTGCGTGTGTGTGTGTCAGTGAGGAGCATGGACACACCGCCACACAAACAGGCTGGTTGGCAAAGAGAGAAAACAGGCATTTATATTAAAAACCTCAGTAAACATAAAACGTTGTTGTCATATTAATTGTCAACAAGAATAGCAACCCAGATAACTACAGTGATATTTGAAAGTTTGTGAACCCTTTCAAGAAACTTCTACATACTAATGGATATTTTTCTAGTAAATAACTGGGTTCTCCTGTCCACTTTTGTGTGAAATCTGAAATTTTGTATGCCATATTTATGCAGAAGTATATAGCACTGCAGAGGTTTAAACAATTTCAAGCACCACTGTATAGTGTTAATGTACAAATACATCAAAAGAAAGGCTATACACTTTTCCTAAAGCTTTTGCAGATACCAGGGAAGTAAGTATAAGTAAAACTCATGAAGCAAGCATAGCAGTATTTATAAGTACCTTCTGTCATCGCCTCCAGCACTGATGACAAAGCGGTCGCCATTAGTGAAGCGGATATTGGTTACATGAGCAGAGTGACCCAGAAATCGTTTGTGTTTGGCCTGAGGAAACACAGGAGCTATTAAGAGGCATCTATTACCATTCACTAAATAGTGGTGTATGTGTAGAATAGTGAAGAAGAGTAAAATAAATGCTACAGTATTAAAATTATCCTACTATTTAACCACAGTAGTTATTACAGAATCCAGACTCGGCAACGATAATAAAAAAAGACCATACTGAAATTAAATGTTTCACGTTCAGATTTACAACCCCAAATCAGAAAAAGCTGGAAATATATGGAAAATGCATATAAAATAATACACAGTGTATTCTACATTACTTCTACTATTACTTCATTTTAGGCAGCAATAATCTGAGATATTTCATATTTGCATTTCAGGGCTGCACAGAGTAGACTGTACTGATTTAGTATTAGTGTTATTTTGTCCCATTTTTCCTGCAAACACATCTTAAGATGTGTAACAATATAAAGTCGTCATTGCCATATTTTTCATATTAAAAAAACTCCACACATTCTCTATTTGGGACAGGTCAGGACTGCAGGCAGGCCAGTCTAGTACCCGTACCCTCTACTTTCACAGCCCTGTCTTTGTAATGTGTGCAGCATGTAGTTTTGTATTGTCTTGCTGAAGATGTTATGGACATCCCTGGAAATGATGACGTCTTGAAGGCAGCATATGTTGCTCTAAGATCTTAATGTACTTTTTCTGCATTATTGCTCCCATCACAGTGTAAATGACCTTTGCCAAGGGCACTGACACACACATACCATGAAAAACCCTGGCTTTTGGACTAGTAGCTGATAACTGTGTCTGTTTTTGTTTCATAAAGACTTTGAACACTGATGACAATACGTTTCCACTTTGTAATGGTTCATCCTAGATGCCGCCGAGCTAGAAAAAGATGACACTCTGGACATGGTTAACATGCTTAAACTTTTTAAGTGACATTTGTGGCATGTATTGCAGTGCTGGATAAAGGATGTAATGTAATCCCTTGCCCATGTGGTTCTATCAGCTTTTGATGAATTGCAGTTCGTGATGCAGTACCATCTAAAGGATCGATGCGTTCAGCTTAAGCTTGCGCCCTTGGCCTTTATGCACTGACATTCTTCCTGATTCTTCCACAAACTGGAGATCCTCTGTCTATCTTTGTTCATCAAAGACCTTTCCTGAATGATTTTTGTACCAAATCATGATTATATTCACCTGTTTGAAAATCACATAATTATTTATTTTTTTAATTAGTTACTACAGTAGTTCTAAATTGCTTTCCCAATGGATGGAAAGGATTGTTATTAACAAATGAAATGAAGTGGACCAGAAAACATTACATATCCCAGGTTCATACTGTCTGTAAGGCAAAGTAAATTTAAGAAACACTGTGTGTTACATATGCATCTCTGATTTGGGTTGTATATACTGGTTTTATAGTGTTGTATAGTTGTAAATACATGATACACGTTTCATGGGTACAATAATGGCTGCAGCGTTTATCAGAAAAACTATATTCTGCAGTTACTTGTTTAAACCACTTTCCACCTAAAAACTACATCTGAATCTTTGGTAGCTGATGTGGACTGTGGTAGCCTAGCAGTTGAGGTGACTAGACCAAGGTCACTGTGCTGGTGGGCTATCAAACTGCGACCATAGCTCCATCAGTCAGAGTATTTTTTAAATCTAGTTTAGGCCATATAAGATTACATTTTGCTTACCTACAAACATATTTTCTGCAATAAAAAAACAATTGTAATCAACTTTTATATGTATTGAATTCAGCCTGTGATACAGCTCCCTATATTTTCATATGGAATTTCTGTTTCATCATATAATGTAGTCTGTTCTTCAACCATAATGGCAGACAACCCCATTCCATCTTAACTAAACACAAACAGGACTACTGACCCAAAGTTTGAGGCCAAATTCCAGTACTGTCCAGCGTTCTTGTTTGGGTACTTGAGCACAGCTGTTAATCCTCATCTGATTGCATTGTGCCATGTAAGATTTTAATAACTGTAAGTGTACTGTAATGAATAAACTGAATAAACTGATTAATAGCTTTGTTTTAATTGGGGACTAATATGTTTTGGGTTAAGCACCAAATGATTTGATATTCCACATTGGTCATATATTTATTGTAAAAATAAGTACAAGGTCAATACATTTTCACAAAAGGCTATAAAGACAGAGTACTTACAAATTTCTCTGGACATGGAAAGTCGAACAGCTTTACCATTCCAAAGTCATCACCAGTAACAATGTTAATGCCAGAGTGCGAGACGCAGGCACATGTTACATCAGCTTTATCTGTGTTACGGGACCAGATTCCCACCACCTCATCTCCAAGCGCACTGCAAATACATCAACACAAACAAAAATCGTCACTCCTGTGTCTTACACATAATATCAGATATAAGATTTGCTTAACTGAAAATGTGCTGACCATTACAAATACTTCAAAATATACCTGAAATGCTGTCTTAAGGTTTCAACCACACTAACATACATTTTTTTCACATTACGATTTTTTCAAGCAGATTAAAGTTGAAACATGATGCAAAACTTTATCTGCTTTATAAGTTACCTTGTCCAGGTGGCCCAAGTGATTCTGTCTATAATGGCCTGTTCTGTAACCTGCTTCCCAGAAGGCACCTCGTACACCAGCCGTTTATAAGCACCAGTGGACAACTATCATAGGGAAAAAGAATAATGTATTTACATTTACATTATTTAACAGATGCCCTTGTCCAGAGCGACTTTTATACAATTTTATTTTATACAATCTTACAATCCAAGCAATTGTGGGTTAAGCGCCTTGCTCAAGGACCCAACCGTGGCAACTATCAACTATGGCAACATAGTGTGTGTTTAATTCATCCTAAGCCCCAAGTGTGTTCCTAATTAAATCATGTCAATGAGGTAATTTACTGAAGTGAGATAAATGATTGTGCCACATACAAAGAAATGCAAAAGAATATATCATGCAGTCCTGTTTTAGAGTCTTGGCTGTGCCTTTAGCCGAACAGACACAATTGGTTATGTCTAAAGAAAAAAATATTTTGATTGCCTAAGAAATTGGACATGTTCAAAGTTTCATTAAAAGAATATAATTTTCATTGTAAAATGTAGACCTTTATAGTACAATGTGAGAGATGTTGGTTTACTAAACTCGTCCTTGTTATGATATTCGCTGTTAGTACTGCTGAATCATTCACCTTAACTAATATGTAAAAATAGCAATAATAAAAGAATGACTGGAGCACCTTAGAACTGTTGCAGTCTCTTTTAAGCAGCGTAATTGAAGCGGGGTAGTACCACTGCCTCACAGTAAGAAGGTCCTGGGTTTAGTGCCAGGATGGAGCAGCCTGGGTCCTTCTTTACTCTCGGCATTAAACTGGGTGTATATATATGAGTAGTATTGATGTTACATTGTGTGTTTGGCTAAAAGGACCACTGATGCCAGAGGTGGGTTTATGAACCGGGACCTTTAGTCCAGAACCTTAACCACTAAGCCAACATAGTCTCATTATCAAAAATGGTTATAGAATAACAGGTTTGGATTGGAGCACATAGGGTTGGCCGTGTTTCAGTCTGGATACTGATTTGATGAAAAGTGTATGTAAGCAATTAATTACAATTGTAGGTACATGGTCTGTGCATATGACCCATAATGTTAATTATGAGAAATAAGTAATTAAATTAGCCTAATTTAATTACTGTATTACTTTTAAATTATAGTTATTTACATTTCCCGTGAACAGTTACTGAGGGGGTGGCAAATGCTGTAAAACCAAGTGCTATAGATGTCAAACATTTAAATATACAGTATGTCTGTATATGGACGTAGTTTTCAGAACTGTCATTTTAAGAACAGTGAGTATGGGTGATCTCATCTAACAGAATCATAACTGAGAACCATTATGAACATGGTTTCTGTATGAACTTGTGTATGAACTATTACATCTAACAGTAAATCAAATGTGTGCTAGTTCTGGTGATGGCAGGCATTGGTCCAAAACACTGTGAGGTATATAAACTGGGAACATGCAATATTTTAGAACTTAACAACAGTCTTCAAGGACTTAAGTTTTTTCTCAATGGATATCACTATATATGAATTTAAATGATATACTTCTTTATAAAATGTTACAAATATTATATTATATTATATTATATTATATTATATTATATTATATTATATTATATTATATTATATTATATTATA
>JAVSBV010000147.1:5184837-5195312 GCA_033117975.1 Parotocinclus spilosoma | reverse complement strand
TATTATATTATATTATATTATATTATATTATATTATATTATATTATATTATATTATATTATATTATATTATATGTTGGGTGGTGTCGTTGGGTTTGACTATATCAAGTATATCATATTAAAGAATACACTGAAATAAACAGAACTCCTCACGTTCAAACACGCACATCCAAAGTGTACCTGAATAAAGCAGCTGTCTGCAGAGTAGTCCATTTGAATAACGAAGCTGGGGATATCTCTGCAGCAGTTTATACGGTTCAGCTGTGGACCTAGTGTCAGGTCATAGAAATCCACAGCATTCTCACTCGAGCCAACAGCGAGGTAACGGGAATCTGGACTGAACCTGTTAAAAGAACACATGCACACATTCAAAGCTTCCTGTCTGTCTTTTATGCTCAAACATTTCCCAGTCTGTGCTCAATACTTCCTGACTGTGTTAAAAGCACTGCAGTCTAACCTGATATCCTGAATGGGCGAGCGGCGATCCCTCTTCTTGCCCCAGATCTTGAGTGAAGTGACAAGAAGAATGATGAACTCTCCGTTCTTCATGCCGATGGCCACCATGTCCCCCTGAGGACTGTAGCTGACAGCGTGCGCAGGGTGGCCCAGGTTCACTTTATTCAGCATCTTCTGTTTTTGGCATACAGGAACACAACATAGTATTTATCAGACTTATCTGACTTATGTTATGTTTTGTTCCAACTGACTAAAATATCTTAATAAAGCTAGTGTTTTAAATATGCATTTAGGTTTGTGTGGGAGTGAGAGTGAGTACATGAGAGAAAGAGAGAGAGGGATTGTTACCTTCTCTGAAATGTCCCATAGCCGTACAGTGCCATCCTCTGCAGCAGACAGGAAGACATCTCGTGTAGGGTGAGCTCCCAGCCCCCAGATGGGACCCTCCATGTGACCGTTAACCAAAATGTTACAAGCTGCGTTTTTCTCTCCTACTTCAATGATCTCAGCATTTCGTGTACCCACCAAGATCTTACCCTAAACAAAAAACAAAGAAGAAAACAGGAACAAAATATTTTCATTTTCGCCTGAAAAATATAAAAAAGGTATAAACTATAATTAAACATATATGAAATGTAAATTGTAAAGGTTTAAATATGAAAGATTCATCTTTCATTCTTTCAGTTAGGGAAACTTTGTGGTGCATTGATGACAAAATCTTCAGTGTAGTGGCTTGTTGGAAAGATGGATAAAACTATATACTGTATGTATGACGGATCGTATATGGTTTTGGCTTCTGAAAGAAAATCACCAGTTCCTATTCTCATGCTGTTACATGTATAACCTTGGTAAAACCTTCTTCACTAAGCAATGGTTATTTACTTATGTGGCTCAGTTAAGCTTTCATTATAAATAAGGCAGAGGGTTTTGGTTCTTCTGTGCATGTCCTATATTTTATATTCAGTAGATATTCTTATACAGTGTGATTTACAACTAACACAGTCTTACAATCCAAGTAACTGTTAAGACCCAACAGCAGTAGCTTGGCAGCTGTGAAGCCCAGACCTTAACAGCTAAACCACCACACTCCCACGTAGGACTGTGCAGTAGCTAAACCATCACACTCCCATGTAGGACTGTGCAGTGTATGCATGTACCTTGCCCCTGCAAACAGAGCGCACAGAGTCGATGATCTGACCAGTCTCTAGTCTAAAAGCTCTGCAGCGCTTCAGCTCCTGATCCCACAGCTTCAGCGCACCTCCCTCCTTAGACCTGCAGGGGGCAGTAAACACATATAAACGCAAAGCTTAAGCATCTACTAAGGAGTACGTGTTTTTTCCAGGCAGATTAAGGCAGAGCTTTTACAACGTAACTTAGATATTAGCAAACAAAAAAAATCATTTGGTGTTCTCTAGATCTGAAAATCATGATTAATCCTTGAGCGTTTTATGTAGAGTTCTTTAAAGGACGTCTCAAATTTCCACAACAATTCGAATCCTAACATTGTAAACAGTGTTTAACATCATTCAGAGGCTGAACTGGAATAAGAAGGTCACTCACGGTCGTTCTTTGCCGCCCGTGACAATGAGGCCATCTCTCAGTGTGGTGTACATGGTGAACACAGGACCAGTGTGTGCCTTGGCCACAATGCGCACTAGAATGTGTTCCTTCCATACACATACATCTCCACTAATGGTACCTGTAAATGTCAAGTTATTCTGAAAAGAAAACAAACCTGCACTAATCTAGTGACCTCTAAGAGACAGAGAACAGTACACACAAGCATGATACAGTTCATTACAGCTCAGTTACAACAAATATCACAGTACTTAGACTCACTCACTCACTTGGGGGTGCTTACTGGCAACACAGACCAACCAACCATACACAGGGTGCCAGTCCATTGCAGTACACACATGCACACGCACACACTTCGACACACACCGAGATGTCAATTGACCTAACGCATATCTATGTAATATGGGAGAAAACAGGGGTATCCAGAGGACACAGGAAGAACATGCCAGTTCCACACAGAAGACCATACTTAATTTATTTTCCACTATTATATTGTTATGATTTGTGGTAGGACCCAAGGATGCGGGAGTGATGAAATCCCAAGACGTATAATAATAATAGGGAAATAATATAGAAAATCTAAAAGGGGGAGAAGATGCAGAGCGAAAGGCTCCTGAACACAAAAAAAAACAAAAAAAAGAAATGGTGCGCCGCTGTGTTGCGTCCCGACTGGGACCAACGCGCGATACAATCACGAGGGGGCGCCGAAGCGCCAATGGGACGTCTCCCAAGTGGCGAGGCACGGAGGTAGCGCGGGGCACGAATAAATCGCGGAAGACGCCAAAAGGTGAGCATATGAGCTCGGGCGCGCATGAAGCGCGAGCGTGAATAAGTTGCAGAAGGCGCCGAAGCGCCAGAAAGCGAGCATGAACTCAGGCGCGCAAATAGATCGCAAAAGGCACCGAAGTGCCAGGGGGTGAGCATGTGCTCGGGCACACATGTAGCGCGAGTAAGCCAAGCCGGGACGCGTCCCATTCAGGGCGAGCAGCCGGCTGGAGTGAGGCTCGTTGGGTGCCAACGACGGAAGAGCATGAGCTCAGGCGTGCGAGGAGTGCACGAGTACGGGACGGGAGACCCCCAAAGTGCCCCTAAAACACTAAATACCTCGGGGATTCCCCTGTACACGTCCGTCAGTGCTAAAAGCCCGGGAACGTAACACACTATCCCTAAAGGTACGGCGTAAGTGCGCCGGTGGTTGGGAGCGCGTACCGAATGAAGACGACCTGGCAACGAGCGGCGCTAGAACCCAGGTCATAAACCCAGTTCCCAGGTCAATCAGGTCATAAATTGGTCACTGTATATAAACCGCCTCACCCATTGCTCTGTAATGGCCACCGGCGAGGATGACCGAATGCTCTGGGGCAAAAGAGAGGAACCCTAACATATATAACCCTGCATTTTCCTTGTCTGGGACATGGTGGGATCTGTTGCCTATCCTGGAGAACACAGGGCCTAGGCATAAGCATGCCTTGAATGATACATCAGTCTATCACAAGGCTGGAAGGGGCACTGTAGCATGATGTTCTCCAAACCAACTTCCCTCATCTCAGACAGACAGTAGTGCCTGCATTTGATGCCTGGCCCATTTTGATGGCACTGCCATGGCTTCATCCAAGGTCACTACAGTTGTGGGTTAATCTGTGGCACCACTTGAGCAGCCTAAAACCATTTTTAGTTGAGTAATATAAAAATATAATACCTACAAAACATAACATTCCACTCACAAGTCATTACCATCAGCTCATCTCAGTCCTACAAATGTGAGGTAATGCATGTGGTTTGTGTGTTTATTTGTGTGCGCGTGATTATATAGAGGCATACTTACAGCTCCAAATGCCACAGAGAGCATGGTCTGCATGTGAGCGTCCTCGATGGAACTCAGCACTCCTTTTTTGCTGAGTAGAGCTCTTCCTGCCAGCGTCCAGAAGCGCACATGCTTTACTCCCACTGACACAAACTGAGTGTCTGAGTCTGGCCTGAATTCAGCCACAAATATGCGCTGAGTGTGGCCAGAACGACTGGCCACTTTGGTACCTTGAGAGGAAAAACACAATAGGTAGTGTGGTGAGTTATTGGCCCAAACAGCAGCCTGCATAATAAAAGTGAGAAAGATTGAGAGCAGCACAAAGAGAATCAGAGGTAAAATACCTTCCTGCCACTTCCAGATGGTGATGGTGTGCTCTGGGTCCAGGCCCGCAGACAGGAGCAGCTTGCCAGTTGCACTGAAGCTGACTGAACAGACGCCTCTGGAGTGGCAGCACCGCAACACTGAGAGAGTCTGCTTGTTCATGGCTTCCCACACATGGATGGATGGGGATGTAGCTGAAAAGCACACGGTAAAGTTTTATTTATCTTAATTGCTTTACCACAACAACGAGTGATAAGACTTAATTTGATATACTGAAACAATTGGGAGATAACTAATAATAAAAGATAATAACCAACAAAAACAGCCAGCATGCTACTGTGTCAGTGTCACTAATGTTTCTAGAATGGTCCATTACGATCACAAGAACATCTTGTCAGTGGTGTTTTTTTTCTTATTAAATGATGGTTGTAGTGCACAAACTGTTCATAGTCTCATATGGGCTTATGGATTTTTAAGGTGGATGGGAGATGCTTGAGAGATGTTTGAGTAAAGATGTCAGCAGATGTTAAACTATTTTAACACATATATGGGGAAATATGGTAAATGTTCAGAAACTCAGTTGGAGCAGCGTTGTAATACTGGAGATAATGGGATACAGTCCCAGTGGTGTTATCCGACTTAGTTTGGTGTCATTTACAGATGCAATTGGCTGTGTCTGAGGGAGGAGATGTCAGTCGGAGGAGTTATCTTCTGGCTCTGCAACATCACACCCTGCCCTAACTGACCTAGCGCATGTCTTTGGAATATGGAAAACAGATTCCCATGCAGACACAGTGAAAACAATATCCACCATGTTTTAACCACCATGTTTTCCTGGTCTGTTTAATGGAGATATCTGTAGCATATCTGGGAGAACTCTGGACCAAGGCAAAACGTGCCTTGGATGGAACATCTGTCTATCACAAGGCCATCAGGGGCCAGGGATCCCTCCATTATCTCAGATAGCCTGACAGCATGTGATGTCCGACCAAGTAAAAAGCCAATGCCAATTTCAATGAAGTGTAAATCTAATTTAAATTGTATGAACACCTATTTAGAAAATATAGGTACATTTCAGGATACTTAGGTGGAGCAGCATTTTAAAATCACAAAGACTTGTGTTTGTGTTTTAGTGGTGCCTTTCGGTTTGCATGTAAAGATGCAATTGGCTGAGTCTGAGGAAGGGTAGGCCAATAGGAGTTATCTTCTGGCTACAATTAATGTAATTTTTAGTGACTTACCACTGATACAATCCAATTACATGTTAAGGGCCATTTTCAGGGACCCAATGATGGTGGGATAGGTTAGTAAGATAAACACTAGGTTACCACAGCCGCAGTTGGCTTTGACTCTGTAACATCTACCCCTGCCCATCTGTTTGTCCAGGGAATTCTTATATTTGCATGACCAGGAAAAACAAGGTAAATATACTGTAGTTTTATTTCATTATTTCATGTAAACCCAGCAGGATAGTATGGTACATCTAAAACTGTACATAAATAAATGGCTTCACCAAACCACTAACCATATATATATAACTAAAAGAACTGTTTTTTGCAGATTTGCTGTTATTAGGCACGATCTGTCAACCCTGCTCTACCCTGGTTGTCAATAAAGAGCAACCACTGTGGGACTGAAACTGGGAGATGCTCCATTCTCATCACTACAGGGACACTGACATTACAGTTTGTATTAGTTTGAGTCTATCAGTCACAGCAGCGCCAACATCTAGGCTGCCCAAGCAGGATGTGTCCCTTTTTGAGTCTTGATTCTTCCTAGGTTTCTATGGATTTTTCCCTATTAATAAAGCTGATATTTGTTTAAGCTGCTTTGAGACAACGTGTTATATAAATATCTTAATTCTAGTCATAGTGGGAAATTATCTTTATCACTACTGTTCAATTCAATAATTTCCCGGTAACTACAACTTTAATCACACACAATGACACTGTAGCATATTTAGCTCAAAGCCTCGAAATTATTAAATTATCAACACAACTGCAGCAACATCCAACAGCAGATCCATGATAAGTTGGAGAACACACTAAGAACAGTGTATACATCTTACCTGACATATCACCAGCATCACCTGTGCAAACGTCAAAAAGATGTTAGAACATATGCAAACGTGAAACCAGACATAAAACTACTGGCAGATATTTGTAAGAAACAGTCAAGACAAAGCACACAAAAAGCTCTTTTAAGCCATAAGCATTCATAGCTTGAGTAATAAACAGTAATAAACACAGCAGTCTTCCCCATAACAAGCATTCTAGACTCCATATACAAACCCCCAGTCTCAAAACTTGTTTGCACAGCCTGCACAGTATCCTAATAATCCTCTCAATTAATTGGGACATGTGCCCCAGGAAAATGTTGCTATGCCCCACTAAAAACACAGCGCTAAAGACTAAGTTTTATCCAGGATTGTTGGGCAGAACTACAGGATACGGCACACAAGAGTGAATAATTCCCATAATGCCCCACTATCTCTCCTAAAGCTCGCAACCCAAGAGCATTTTTTCAAACCTTTGAGTGGCTACTGATTTCAGTCAGAGCCAGTTTCTTCCTTTTTTTGCATGAAGTAATCGACAGCTGTAAATATTTAAAAGAAAGTCAGCCATGCAGCAGACAAGGGTATAATAGAGCACAGCTATATGTTTTGGTCACTGATTCCCACATAACCTACTGAATGTACATATTAGACCACTATAGCAAAGGCATTCATTAAATCATCAGTTACATTATGTTAAATAAAATGAATGCAATTAATAAAAAATTATTTCGTGTTAATTTCCTATCTATGGAAGAGCAACACCCACTTTAGTCTTAAATCATTTGTTCTATACATGTATGGTTTAACTGGCTTATTGTCTATGCACAATTGAGCTTAACCTCCTATAACTGATAGGGGTAAGTGGGGGGTACAGCTGTACCTCTCTAAAGTATGTGGGTCCCCCAGTACTGTAAATAGTCTAGAAATGCCCCTGCTTTGACCCCAAGGCCTTATCGCTAGGGCTTTCTAGGGCTTTATCGCATTTATCTCTGGCAAACAATGACAGAAGGTCTGATGGATAACACAATGAAAAAAAAAATCAAACAGGAACAAAGACTAATTAAAGGCAGCTCACGTCTCACAGACATACCTACTTGGCCAGTTGCCACCACGTTGGGGAACTTGGGATGTTGATTAATGGTGAGGCACAAAATGTCATCACTGTGCTCCATATAGAAACTCTGGCATGCTGGAAGGGTACACACAGAGCACACGTAACATTTTACACACCATATCAGCTTGTCTGATTTGAGCGCTCTATTATAAATCAAGTAGAACCTGTGGTTAAGTTTAGGACGATTCCAATCGAAGCTGTGTGGTAGATGATATCCGCCCCCTCATTCAGGTAATGCACATTGTTCCGACAGTCGTTGCCCCGGTAACCATATACCAGCTCAAGCACCAGTTCCTGTGGGAAGAGTTAAATAGTGATTACAGTCAGAGGTCATCTCTATGGTAATGGCACAGAAGCTGAAAGACTCTGCATTCAGGATGGGAAAGGACAGGCACAGAATAAGCATGATGCAATTGAATTAAGTAAGGTTAACAAGATGAGCGTGGCTAATGGCCCTTCCTCTGAGCTGTGTGTCTGCCACATCACACACACATCAAACAAGGCTTAGAAGAAGAGATACACCAACCAGCAGGAAGGTACTTGCAAGCTTACAAAGAAAAACAGAACTATGACGTTTCCATTACATTTCTACATGATATGCATTTGCTTACTTCAATAGGTCTTTTCTTCTTGCCTACATTGTTGGTCTGCAGTTTCTCTGGTACTGGTAGGGCCCTGCTCACTGGGGGTCTGTGTCCAAATTAAGCATATATACAGTCAGAACAAGGACTATTATACTGTTACTAAACAATTATTTTAAAGAAATAAATATGATAGCACTACATAACAATAGGTCCCATTTTTCACAGTATTATGATATTTAATGCTACATGTCAGGTTGAATCACTCTGTTGGTGGTGAAGAGCAAGACTGCTTACCTCGAGCCCCTTCATGGAAGCATTGATAGAGAAACACAAAACATTAGAACCACTTTCTCTCATTTAGCTGTCACCCACGTGCACCAGATCGAAAGGACACAACATAGGGACACTGAGAACACAAAATATATGGCACAGAGTGGGAGCAGCTATAAGCTAAAGCCATTTTCTCAGTGACAGCAATGATTACGTAAGTCAATAATAGCATGTAGCCTGAAACAACTCACAATGGCTCACAGTCAGCAATGCAAGAGCAAGTCTGAAAAACTAGGTTATTTATGTACACTATAAATAAGGTGTGAAGTAAATGAGGCCAGTGCTTGGGTATTAAATCAGTCCTACACTCATACAGTGCCGTCTATTCGAACGTGTAACTAAAAACCATCTTTAAAAGGTGTACCATACAAATAGATGCTAGTATGCAGGTATGATTTTTTTAATGAAGAGAGGAAAATGATGGCAGAATGAAAATACAGACTGTTGTTTAATGGTGGATAGTCACAGAGAACAAGTAAGACAAGTTATTTTTTAAGAGCAGCACCTGTTTATCCTTACCTCACTACCCCCTGTCTTCATGTGGTGACAAGGAAGAGTGCAAGGTAGAGACAGACATAGAATGAGAATAAGAGAAAGAGACACCAGTGTGCTATATTACTCAAAACCACATACAGTGTTCCACATACAGAAAAACTACTCTGGTTCAATACAGTGGCTTTCCATCATAAATGTTGTCTATTCGTTGCAGACTATCAAGAAATGGATTATTACTGTCACGCTTGCTCAGCACAGCGGACCTCTTGATTGCACTTTTTTGGTTTAGTTTTTGGAAATGTTGTCACAGTTCAGAATTTCTGTGCCTCGGCACAAGATAGAAAAATTACACTACTCAAACAAACTGCACTTTGGCACTCAATCTCACCCAGGCACAGTACATATTGCATAGTGTGAGTACACCCTCACTGCCAATTAGGAATGGGTGGGGTTGGGCAGTAGTGCAACTCTGTACTGGACAACCAACCATCACAGGGTGAGGTCATCAAATGACCTTTCCCCTTAAAACCAACCAACCGTGCCGGTGTGAAGCCCGACCTATCCAGAAGGCACCACCGAGGCTCAATCTAGCTTACAACCAGGTGCTATTTATTATTTTCCATTTATTTATTTTCTTCATGTTTATCATTTATTAGCTTGTATTAATCAGGGTTGTGGAAGTATAATACCTAACCTTAAGAACATGGATGATGCCCCGTCCCATGTCTCTCCCTCAGGCACAGCCAATTGTCCTGTATTTGACACTTCAGTGGGCCAGAAGGCACTACAAGGATTCAAAACCAGTTCACCATAGTGGAGAGCTAGTGAACTGCAACTGTGTCACCTGAGAACCTATTATTAATAATTATTTTCACTCTCAAAAATGTAATTGTTAATCTTAACACAGGGCTGAATAGTTACTTTATGGACCAATACTAGTTAGACCCATGATTAAGTTTGCACAAGTGTGTAAAAAGATTAAAAATGCACTGTTAGCTTTAAGAGCAAAGGTAAACTAGGTATTTGGACAAATTTCAGAAAAGTAATTTGGAACTTGAAAATCTCACTCTATGCTCAAAATCTGGACATGTAGGTATCTGTACAATAAGAAACTTTTTTTTATACTTTCTACATCAAAACAAATAGATAAATGTATCAATAAAGGTTTTTAAGGTAAAGGTTTTTAAGATTTTACAGGTATGCGCTGTTAAAGTCAACATTTAGGCTACTGCAAAGAAAATATTAAGCTTATTATCACAAGAAAACTGTGTGAAAATGATACAAAGATACAGCTGAAAATAAATGTGTTAAACACATGCTAAATCTTTTTTAATGTATGGTAAATCAGAAAAATAATACACAATAGAGGAGTAAACTGTTATGGGCCTGTTTAGGGGAAAGCCACAAGACTTGAGAGGATAGTTTGATGAAAGAATAAGATGTATTCATAGACAGTATTATGAACAGCAAAGAAGATCGGTAAGTAAGTTTATATACACACAGGTAAGAGAGAATTAGTACTATACTGCTCACAAATATTAGACGATATTTAAAATTGAAATATCCCATAATAAAATATCCAAAACGGCACATACAGTGCATCCGGAAAGTATTCACAGCGCTTCACTTTTTCCACATTTTGTTACGTTACAGCCTTATGCCAAATTGTATTAAATTAATCTTTTTCCTCAAAATTCTACACAAAATACCCCATTATGACCATGTGAAAAAAGTTT
>JAVSBV010000147.1:5162711-5180399 GCA_033117975.1 Parotocinclus spilosoma | reverse complement strand
CATCCCCACCGATGGCTCTGTAAGGGCGATCGGCGCGGACGACTACAAGCTCCGGGAGCGGGTAGGACCCTAACAAATATCTTAACTGTTGTGTTAATGATGTTCCACACTGACATCACTGAGAATTTCACTCACTCAAAAAATAGTCAAAAATATGCCTTAAGAGTTCACTTATTCACTGGGTCATGTAACCTAGTAGAACAGACTACTGCACATGCCCACTGAGTACCTGCAGAGGATAACTGGCACAAATGAAGTTTGAAGTTTGAAGAAAAACAAACTATGACAGGAGACCAAAATACTTTGTTAGTTTTAACTAATTCTCACTCACATGAATGTAATTTGGCTTTAAAAAGATGGAAGTTGCTAAAGGTGCAAAATATGTCTAAAATTGACCAGCTCTGTTAAAGACAGCAAACAAACACCATGCAGCATATGAAGAGTGACAAACTTCTGGAGTCAGCTGTCCACAACAAGCATTAACCAGCCAGGGTATTAACAAAAATCAACGGATCATGATGCATAACAAATGCTGTCACCAATTTTATCAAGAAATTGTATCACAACGGTTCCATTTCCTTTTGTCTGCGTTCTCCTTGTGTCCATGTGGGTTTTCTCTGCATCCTACCATATCTTCACTCCATTACACACACACACACACACACACACACACACACACACACACACACACACACACACACACACTCATTGTTCTGCACTATTATTTAATCTTATAGTAGTTTGTTATAGCTAATTTGTTATATGTAGCTAATACTACTTCCTTGCTGTTTCTGTGGAGCAGCATAAAACGAATGCAACAAAACCCTGATTCAGGAAACTATTCTGCTACATTTTTCTTAAGTGCCTCCGCCTGCAGGCAGTCAATATGTACTTACAAATAATTGTCATTTTCAATGAGATTCACACTTCTTACATTTTCTAGTCTAAATGAGATGCGAGCATTATTTCAAGATCATGCTTATGAAATCATACATGCTGGTCTCTTCATGAACTCAACCTGCAGAGAATACATGGATGAAGTAATATAAAGCAGGAAGTTACACATATTCTCTTGTGTCTCTACTGTGTGCTTTTGCAATATCTTGAAATGTTATTGAGTCTCAACTGTCTGTGTACACTTCACACTGAGTCCCTAAAGAACTACTATTGCACATCTCTCTGACAGTCAGCACAGTATCGGTGTACCACCTGCTTCCACAGGTATTTATCCTGTGAATAAGTCAACACACCTACGCACCTTTCTTGAGTTTGCGCACAGCAAGCATGCAGTGGCTAGGTGAGAGGTCCCATATGCGCAGGGTCTTGTCATCACTCACAGTGGCACACAACGGCAGATGAGGGTGGGTGGCCAATCCCCATACTTCTCCTTCCATGTGTCCCTGCCCACCCACAACAGAAAGCACTATTAACTTTAAAGCTACACACTCTAATTGCACGCGTCCACACTGTATTAGCCAGGGCTGTGTTTCTTAGGAGCACTCCATCATAATAAGCATTAAAAGTGATAATTGCCAAATAACAATGATCTGTGATGCTCTTCAGAGTGGGGGGTTCAAACCAAAGACTAGTTAAATTGCACTCTGTATTACACATAATAGATTGTTTAAACAGGTCTACAGAAACACATTCAACAACACACAAACTTGATTTTGTTGGGACAAAAAACTTAAAAGCATAAATTACACAACAGTTCTATGCAGATGGTCTTGGCTTGGAAGCTGTAAGTGATTTGCTGACTGAACCTCAAGCATTTTAGCGTGATTAAACAAGCCAGCTGTATTTAAAACTGTATGGACATCAATTTGTTTAATGGAACTGAGACAGTTTTAAGGTGCCTACTTCAGCATTACCTGCCTTGTTTAGAATGTACGATTAATGAGAACCTGCCCCATAAACAGCTTTAAATACGTATTCTCAAGATAGAGGAGTCAAATTCCTATCAAGAGTATAAATTATTAGCAGAACCCTAAAATAAAACAGTGCTGTAATATACCTGATGTACCTAACAAGCATAATATTGAATTATTTGAAACTTATTGTCTGTATAATGCATTGAAATGATTTTGTTTTTATATATTACCACTATGCACAAACAATAACAGTCAATGAATTCAAATTAGTAAAGAACTGGTTGGAGCTGGGAAGCATGGTGAAACAGTGGTTTGTGCTTCAGCTCCAGAGACCTCCAGTTCAATTCCCACTTCTCCTTGCGTCTGTCTCTGTATCCTCTGGGTACTCTGGTGTCCTCGCCTGGTCGATTTCTAAACTGTCCCTTTGTGAGTAAGTGTGTCTAGGTTCAGTTTGCACCTTGCCCCTGATGCTGCTGGGTCAAGCAAGTTTAAATGAATTAAGCAGGCAATGAATGACATCAGACCATATATGAAGGTGTTATATCTCACAATTCTCAGGTACATAACAATGAGGACAAGGGCTCAAGCACAAGGCTTTCTGTGGAGTCACTCTTCTGTGGAGAAAGCTATATGAAAGCAAGACTGGAATCACAAGCTGTGGTACAGTGCTGTGGACTGTTTTAAAGATATGGAATTCATCAAGACCTTTATATGATTAACCTATAGCCCATGTGGGAAACTTTTTCAAGTAGTATTTGCCGAGTAGGATATTAACAAGTAGGATATTAGACAGCCCGTATTGCCAAAAGGCTGGTAAGTTTTGGCTAATCTACTTGGCATCTGCGGGCCCTCTGTTTCTTTGTTTGCCTATGACTTTTGCAAAGCCATGTGCTATGTTCTCCTGACTGACCACTTAACGCTAGTCCAAGGGATGTGAAAGAGTTCTGATCTGACTGTTTAGCCATGTACTGGACTTCAGTGCCACATATTAGAGAGGCACAGATTGCAATGGAAACAGTTCAATTGAAAACGCTTTTTGTTGTTCAAATATCAATCATAGAAACAAAACATATCATATATCATATATATGTCATATATGAGAAGGAAATTAGGTCACTTTTGACCAATAACGTGAACGATTCAAGCCTGAGGAGAGAAATAAACATGGCTGCACACCTGGACTAGCAAAGTGATTGGCCCAGTTTTGTCCACTTCCAGAATTTCTCCATTCTTTGTTCCTACAAGTATGTGTCCATGACCCAGAGATATGGCACGAATGGAGGGGTTGTCTTCTAATAATAATCCTACACAGAGAGAGGATTGTTCATGAAAAACAGAATAATTTGTTTTAAGCTATTAAGATCAAATATACTTGAAGAGACACTGAGGTACATCTAATTTTGTCCTTTGGATGAGGACGAATAAGATATGGATTTACCTTTGGACCCTGGGGCAAGCACAGATCTTTTTATGGCATATGTTTTGAGGCACCTTTCAAATGTGTCATCCCACAATGCAACTATGCCATCCTTTCCACCAGTCACAAAGCCCTACAGGCACAGTAATCAGACCTAATAACTACACAGCTTATTAAACATGACAGCACTAAAATATTTTATTTTCTATAAAGTTTTATGACATTACACAACTTCAACTTCTATCAACATTTATTTTGTTATTGCCATTTCTCATTATTTTTTACCTTCTCTAGTGCATGCATGCTGAAGACTGGCCCATCATGGGCTTTGACAGTCTTCATAAGGAACATATCTCTCCAGATGCAGATATCTCCAGTACATGTCCCAGAGAACACCATCTCCTCCGTCCAGCCGTAAACGGCACACATCATGGTTTCAGCCTTCCCAGTGCTGCCCTTCTTCCCTATTAGACCTCCACCTGTGTAAGCATAAAAGCAGCATGCTCAAATGCCCCTAAAGTAATAATCCAGAAATGTCATACTGATATCTCTATATCTCCCATATACATTCACTGAACACTTAATTAGCTACACCTCTTGGTTTCTACACTTACCACCCATTTTATTAGTTCCACTTCCTACATTGAGGCACGTCACAGCTCTACAATTACAATTACTGTAGTCCATCTGTTTCTCTACAAACTTTGTAAGTGCCCTTTACTCTGATTTCTAATGACCAGGACCACCATGGATAAAGTTCCATTTGGGAGGTAGATCATGATCAGCACTGCAGTGACACTGATGTAATAGAGGTGTTTTAGTGTGTGTGTTAAGTTGGTTAAACACAGTAGTGCTGCTGAAGTTTTTAAACATTGTGTTTACTGTGACACTAAGGTGTTAAAACGCTCTAGCATCACTCCTGCATCTGATCAACTTGTATCAGCACAACACACACTATCACACCATCATCATGTCATGTCAGTGTCACTGCAGTTTTGAGAACAATATACCACCCAAATAGCACCTGATCTGTGCTGGTCCTGATCTGTGGGGGCCATGACCATTACAGAACAGACAAACAAAGTACGTAAAGACACAGATGGACTACAGTCTGAAATTGCAGAACAACAGAGAGCTTCTATATGGTAAATGGAACTTCATAAAATGAAGTGCAGAAACAAGGTTTAAAGTGATTGTGTGAGTGAGTGAACGAGTGTCGGATATAAACCATTATGCTGGTTATTTTAACTTGTTTATTAATAATTAGATACATTTTAAAATGCTTTAGAAAATATTCAATTTAAATTACATGCTGTGATGCCACAACTGGTCTAGCGTTACAGACCATGCAGAATCTCAGACACACAATCATATCTCAATCCTGACCAGGGACAGAACCCAACAGTTGGCCACCGACATAACCAGGTATTACCAGGACCTTTAACCCAGCGGAACTAGGTCAACAAATATCAAACTGGAAAGACAGAAATTCAGGAACACACATACAGACAAAAGACAGACAGAAACAGAGCATGTATCGTGGCAGAACAGTTGCATGTTGTGACTATGAAGAATCACAGTCATTTCTCTGGGTCCATCTTGTTCTGCCAGGTTAAAGGTTCCCTTGACACAGGGTCTTCTGTGTCTCAGAGTTCCCTGTGGCATTAGGATGGGTAATAACAACACAGCTTGTAATAACAGTAGGGTATCACAATGGTATCAATGGTATGCTAAGATTCGACAAGGTTTATGCACACAAACACATGGCACACACATATAACAAAATAAACCTAATACTAATTAAAGTATATCGGTTAATTCTTAATGAATTTAATATTTTTTCATTTTGCCATAAAATCTGTTGCATTTAAACAATAGAACACATGAGGTTGTGTGTTAAAGGAATCAACATCATAGCTGTAATTTTTTATGCAACTCTTTTAGTTTGTCTCTGTGACCAAATCACAGTCGTGATGTTTTTTCTAAATAACAATCTCTCTAGTATTCTATTGCTGAAATAGCATACCTAAAGGGAATATTTGTGGTTATGCATTACCAGTGTATACCGTATTGTATATTATTGTGAAAGTGCATCAGTTTATGCCTAATTTAGCACCTAAGGAATTGCGATAAGGAGCCTAAGGAGCTGGATAAAATGCTATAAGTTTTGTAGATATAGTTTACCAGCATTATCTGTTTATATGTTTATACCATTCTAGCTTTGATCTGACTGCACATAATCACATATTGTAAACTGTCAAGCTTAATTTGTGAATATCTTCAGAGTAAACAGGTTTTCCATTCTTTTTTTGTAAACCGTGGCTAAATAATGTTAATTTTAACACAGTAGATAACATTTGCTTATTAAAGAACTTTCCTGTTGCAATTACTGCATGTAAATAGTTTATGGTCTTACCTGCTTTATGCCAGAACTTCATGTGCTTCACTCCAACAGTGATGAGTTTATCAGGCATATACGGATTCATTTTTACCACGAATATCTTGTCTTTACTGCCACTATAAGAAGAAATAGATAACATTTATAGAGGAATTTGCTAGAACTCAAAGACATTCACAATAGGCACAGCACATTCACACATACTATTCACAGCTTTATAAATAAGCTAGCAAATAAAGTAGGTCACTGTCATACCAGAGGAGCGCAAAAGTGCACAGAAGCCACAGCTTGACTGTAATTGAGCTGTCTCCTGAGCCATTTTTGTTGCTCCAGTCCCATCTGCCTAGGCATCAGCATGGAGCTAAGAGTAGACAGTTCTGTCTCACACTCTGCATTAGGGAGTGAGCTTTGTTGTAGAGCGGGCAGAACGCTGAGCAGTGGCTGCACTGTTAATGCCCATTTATATCCACCTGTCTCTTAACCCTCATCTAAGCCTGGTGGTACAGCTCACTCATCCACCTCGATTTTTCCCTGATGCTTGGAAAAACAAGGTGCAGAGCTTGTATACTTGTAATCAGCACCAGTATGTATATCAACCATAAAACATACTATTCCAGTCAAACTATTTGCTGGAAAAGCAGCATCTTGCTTAAAGTCTCTAATCAAAACATGCTCTGTACCTCATATCCTCAGAGACATGAGCTTGGCTAGACTAGATCCTCCACGTTAGTTGAAAAGAAGATAAGAATCAATACTATTCTCCGTCCTGGCACCCAGGTGGTGGAATTAACTTCTACTGTATGTCCGAATGGTTGAGTCTCAAACGGTCTTCAAGCGGGGACTAAAACACTCATTTCTTCATTTAGCACATAAGTGACGACTGAGAATGCCCAACCCCCAACCCCCAACTTGGGCTATTGCTTATTTGTAATAAAAGAAGATTTGTCTACTAGGAAGAATACAAAGCACTTATGTAAAATACTCTAGATAGGGGTGTCTGCTAAATGCTGTAAATGTAAATATAAATCTAAAGACACTTACAGCTCTTTGGTTAAATACACGTTTAACCAACCTTTAATTACAGAGCTAAAGACAGACAGTTTGAGTGTGTTATGACAGGAAGATTAGTGGGTGATTTCCTGGGATAATTGCTCATGGATAAGCCCTGAGTCTCCGTTCATCTATAATGTGAAACAGAGCAGTAAGTTAACCAGCCAACTCCTATGTTCATTGCCATGCCTAAATGAGATCACCTGGGATGTATCAGAGGTAGCTTGCAGCAGTTTCTTTGAGAATTTGTATAAATATGAACATGTATTGAATGTATTTATTCAACAGGCATTTTATTTGAAATAATTGTATATTGACTCAGAAACACATTATCAACTAATCACATGGCAGCTGCTCAATACATCAACTCATAAAGACATGGGCCAAAAGATTCAGTTAATAAAAAGAAAGAAAGTTCTTTTTTTGGCCATGCTTAACCATAACTGCGTCACCCAACATTCATATTGCAAGCCCAGTATGGGGGATCCTCAAGTTACCAGGAACTGTTGTTTACAGAAGGTGGCTCTTACCTCCGAGTCACAGGAGCTGAAACTTTGGTTAATATTTACATCAAACATTTTTTGGGGGAGGGGGGGGGACTTGTTTTTCATCATTAATCTGTTCTAAAGTGCCTGATGATAACCTGAATAAATGATGTAGATTAAATGAATATGTTGCATACACTCCAAAGTATTAACTAAAATGCATTTTATAGAGAATAACTATAGTTTTACATACAGATAACAATGAGAAATAAATGCAAACACAATTACACAGTAACACAGTATTTATCACTCGCAGTCAATAAACAAGCACAAAAAACACTGGAAAAACTATGGAAATGTTTCAGAGGAATGTACAGGGTGATGCTCACTCAACAAGAAACAAAGCCAGAATGAACAACGAGTCGTCCTCTTTTTAGGTTTCCACTCAAACCCAGACAGCAGTGAGCTTTGGCATGCAAAATATAAGCACGTGGAACAGATGGAGATTCCATACTCACTTTGGCAGATATTTCAGTACTCATTTTATTTACTACAATGACCGTAATAAACTTGCTCTTATAGCTGTTCGAGACATTTATACATGAACTTTAAGAGCCTATGCTCGGATGCATTATTAGAAGAAATAAAAAGGATAAAAAAAGTATAGATGACTACAAAACTTTGCAGAAGAAAATCTACGATTACAAAATTGTACGATAACGAGGGCAAACAATAACCATGGTTCGACAGTATCAACATTTTATTTCTTACTGTATTTAATAATTATGATATATTAATATATTAGATATTAGGCTTATTATGCAGCAGTTTGGAATATGGAACATAATTAGAGGAATGATGAACAAACAATGTATGTTAATACAAAGTAACTGACCGAAAGGCTGACAGCTTTTCTCCTTTCCTCCAGTCCCAGAGCACAATGGTGTGATTGTCATCCAGACCTACAGAGGCCAGTCGCTTTCCATCCGCTAAACACAGAAACACAACGTCTCAACCAGTAACACTAACATAATGCAATTCACTTTACAATCTCTGTCTTGTTATTGAGTGATTACTGTAACAAAATGCCACCAGAAATGCTAGGCAATAATAAGATTACGGATTTATTCATATAAATCAGTATTTAATCGCGCACATATTTACAATATAAAATTACGTATCAAACTCATTCCTTCTGACAGACATAACGACGTTACGGTTTCTCAGCCTTCATAGGAGACGTTCTCCAGCTCCTATGCTATTTCCAGCAAGCAAAAAAGCAGCAAACAGAAAGACCACACTACAACATTACCGCTGAAGTGTCTGCCATACTCCGGTTAAAATACTGATCAGAGCTTGTTAAACATCACGGTTTAGGCTGATATAATACACTGATTTTATGTATAAGTATCTATTATTTTCACTGTGTGAATTGCTATTAAGGGAATGCCAGTTACTGTACAGCACCTGAGAAGTCAACAGCACATACTCCAAATTGGTGGAATCCTTTGAGAACCGAAAGCGGCTTTAAAAACTCAGTTTCCCAGATATGTATGGAAGAATCTCTTCCCACCTGTTCAAAAAAGTATGAAAGTATACATGAATATCAACTAGTTTTAAAAACTATTCACAGAAAATCATGCAAGTTGAAAACAACGGGAAGGCAACAGCTAAGCAGACATTAAGACAACTATACTGCTCACAAAAATTAGGAGATACTTCAAAAAGGACATATCCCATAAAGGAATATCCCCTGTTTTTTGTGAGCAGTGTAACTTCAGAAAACAGCTGTCTTGGAATAAGAAGGTATGAAAAACTGAATTGTTTTCCATTTGAGATGACCTATTTATGTAAGCATACTTGGCCTGTAGCTACGTAATCTTTTATAGGGTGAATAGCAAGACAGAGGATGTCGTCATCATGGCCCAGGTAAAAGCGCTGTGTGTTTTGCTGTCTGTTATAAACAACCCCCACTGCAGCCACATGGTACACAATCTCCCCAGTCTGAGTGTAGAACAGGTTACTCCGACAGTCGTAGCCTCGGTAACTGAAAAGCACCAGTTAGACACCACTATTAGCTGATTGTGGGTGGTAAAGGTATGAGAACGAAAATTCTTGATCATACCCATGAATAAAGTGCAATCTCAGTCCACTGGCTGGAGCTCTCTCTCGCTTCTTCATAGAAACCACTCGATGCTTTTCTTTGTACTTTTCTTTAAGCTGAGGTAGATCTTCTTTGTAAACCTGCACAGAAATATTTGGGGGTTAAATCTCTTCATCATATACAGTTTGTACGAAAAGTATACAGACCTCTTAAATTTTTTACTCTTTGTCTCATTGCAGTCATTTGCTGAAATAAAAAACTTTCATTTTATTTATCATTAATGTACACTCAGCATTCCATATTGACAGAAAATTTAAAAAAAACATGTAACATATAACATGGTCATAAGTATTCAGACCCTTTGCTGTGACACTTATATTTAACCCATAAGCTGTCCATTTCTTCTTATCCTTCTTGAGATGATTTTACTCCTTTATTGGAGTCCAGCTGTGTTTATTTGAACTGATTGGATTAGGAAAGGCACACAGCTGTCTATATAAAACCTCACAGCTCACAGTGCATGTCAATGCAAATGAGAATCATGAGGTCAAAGGAACTGCCCAAGGAGCTCAGAGAGAGAGAATTGTGGCAAGTTACAGATCTGGCAAAGGTTAAAAAAAAATACTGCAGCACTCAAGGTTCCTAGGAGCACAGTGGTCTCCATAATCCTTAAATGGAAGAAGTTTGGGACAACCAGAACTCTTCCTAGACCTGGCCATCCAGCCAAACTGAGAAATCGTGGGAGAAGAGCTTTGGTGAGAGAAGAACCCAAATATCACTGTGGCTGAGCTTCAGAGATGCAATAGGGAGATGGGAGAAAGTTCCACAAAGTCAACTATTGCTGCAGCCCTCTACCTTTGGATGGGCTTTATGGCAGAGGCTTTATGGCAGAGTGGCCTGACAGAAGCCTCTCCTCAGTGCAAGACATATGAAAGCCTGCATAGGGTTTGCCAAAAAACACATGAAAGACTCCCAGATTATGAGAAATAAGGTCCTCTGGTCTGGTGAGACGAAAATTGAACATTTTGGCGTTAATTCTAAGCGGTATGTGTGGAGAAAACCAGGCACTTCTCATCACCTTCCCTATACAATTCCAACAGTGAAACATGGTGGCGGCAGCATTGTGCTATGGGGGTGTTTTTCAGCTGCAGGGACAGGATGACTGGTTGCATTTGAAGAAAAAATGAATGCGGCAAAGACATATCCTGGAAGAAAACCTTCCAGAGTGCTCAGAACCTCAAACTGTGCTGAAGGTTCACCTTCCAACAAAACAATGACCTGGAGTTGTTACGAGATGTGGTAGTTTTTATTTAGGACCCAAGTATGCAGGATAAACATATCCCACAATGTATAATAATAATGGGGAAATAATATAGAACAACTGAAAAGGGATGAAGAGCAGAGCATCAGACTCCTAACATAATGAAACCGAAAGGAGAAAGGGGCGCGCCGAGGTTGCATCCCAAGTGAGAGGACGCCAAACGATCAGTTGGGGCAAAGGTGCAGAAAGCACAGTTTTGGGACATCACTTTAATGGCGAGGCATGGGGGTAGTTAAAACACCAGGGAGCGAGCGTGAGCTCAAATGGTCATGTATTTATATGAAAGCCAAAACGGCACACGTCTTGCGTGTGCGTGTTTACCTTCTCTAGGTTTGGCTACTCTAGCCGGGGCATATCTCGAGTCAGCAGCCAACTAGAGTCCTACTCAATAGAGCGCATAAGCGCCGGAGCGTTTACTTCTAACGCACTACCGGGTAGCAGCTCTAAAGATTGCAGAAGACTCTGAAGCGCCAGAGGGCGGGCATGAGCTCTAACGCACACGCAGCGCGAGGGGGCGAACAAATCGCAGGAAGTGGCTAAAGCGCAAAAAGGCGAGCATATAAGCTCAGGGTGCGCTTATAGCGTGAGTGTGAATAACACACAAAAGAACACGATAATAAACTCAAATACGCAAGGAGCGCGAATGAGAATAGATTGCGAGGAGCGCCGAAGCAGCAGAGGGTGAGCGTGAAGAAGCCAGACCTGGGAGTGTCCTATTCAGAACGAACACCCGGCTGGAGTGAGGCTAGGTAGGTGCCGACGACCGAAGAGCACAAGCTCAAAGCGTGCGAGGAGCGCACAGGTACGGAACGGGAAAACCCTCAAAGTGCCCCTAAGAAACTAAATACCTTGGGGGTTACCCGTCCATACCAGTCCATCGGCACTAAAAGCCCCCGGAACTTTACCACTATCTCTAGGGAATGTGGAAGGGGGCCGGTGGTCAGATGCGCGACCCGAACGGCGATGGAACTCTGTTGAAATAATAATGACCTGGCCCCAAACAGCGCTAAAACCACACCTTCATAGCACGTGAAGCAGCTGTTTGGGATCAGGACATAATTAAGATAGTGGATATAAGGCCTCCCCGCCGATGGCTCTGTAATGGCAACCGGCGAGGATGACCGAACGCACCGGGGGAAGGTAGGAACCCTAACAGGAGTATACAGCTAAAATAACAAAGGAGTGGCTTCAGAACAACTCTGTGACCATTCTTGACTGGCCCAGCCACAGCCCTGACCTAAACCCAACTGAGCATCTCTGAAGAGACCTGAAAATGGCCGTCTACCAACGTTCACTGTCCAACCTGACAGAACAGACGAGGATTTGAAAGGAAGAATGGCAGAGAATCCCCAAATTAGGGTGTGAAAAACGTGTTGCATCTTACCCAAGAAGACTCATGGCTGTACTACATACTACTAAATACTGAGCAAAGGGTCTGAATACTTATGACCATGTGATATTTCAGTTTTTCTTTTTTAATAAATGTGTCTGTTTTTTTCTGTCAAGGTGGGATGCTGAGTGTACATAAATGAGAAATAAAATGACCTTTTTTTGATTTGAGCAAATGCAACTTTACTGAAAACTTTCCGTACCCACTGTAGATATAACATGATTCTGTCATGCAAACTGATCATATTTCATCCTTAAAATCGCTGACTTTTATAAGAACAGTTTCACAGACCTGTCGTCGGTATGTAAGCTGAGTTTCCTGCTCAATCTCTGAGTCCATTTCAGGCACATCTGATTGGTCAGAATCTGATTCATCGCTGTTTGAGTCTACCAACATCTCTAAAGGATTAAAAAGTGGAAAATCAGCTTCATGTTAGTCAAGACATCCAGATCAAGCAATACATCTTTCTGAACTCTACATTGTCCCACTTTACAGCTGTCCATGAGTCAAGCTTATAGAGAAGAATGCTGATGCAGAGAAACAGCACTGCCAAGACGAATTGTAAAAAGGCCATTAAGAATATTAACTGTTGTGCATTATACTGTACTGAAAGTGCACAAAAGCAACACTCCTCTGCTGGTGGTTTATGTGATTCCAGTGGATTGTTTTAAATAATTTTAGGTTTAACTTTTTTTTAGAAATCTTACAAACATGCAAACCATACATATATATATTATTATATATACATTACTATAATAATACAATTTCTTACAAGTTCTACAATTCTTTAATGCTTAATAATTAAACTGTACCTTGTGGAGCTATATGATGAGTATCTTTTGACTTCCTTTCAGGTATACATTTCCACTGGAACACTGAATGGTCAGCTCCACCAATAGTTACCACCCACTGGTAATCATATGACCACCTAACATTGGTTATGTGCGCAGAGTGACCCAAGTATTTTTTAAATTTTGCACCTAGGACAAAGCAACACAATGTGTATCCAGGCATAAAACAACAAAACAGACAAAGCATACAAAATAAAATATACCAAATATATACATCAAACTTTAAACCAACCTTTCTTAATGCATGGATAACGTAATAATTTTACTAATCCATAATCGTCAGCTGTGACTACAACTTGATTTGAGAAGTTGGCATCTACAGAGTTGATATCGTTAATGTCAGAGTATTTGGGCCAGATCCCATTCACTTCTGGACCAAGGACACATGTCCATGTGGACCACTGGACAAGCTTCAGCTCTTCTCTGTTGGTTACCTCTTTTCCAGCTGTTCACAGAAGAAATGATAACGACTTAAAAAATAAAAATTAATTAGTCTAATGCAAAAATCCCCAACTTGAAGCTGGCAAACATTGTAACAAGGTTTATGGTCGTATTGCATAAGGTTTGTGAAACTGAGCTGGAATGTTAGATTAAATACAAAAATAATAATAATTAATCCTTTCAATAATTTGTTTACTACACCTGCTACTGCCATTTCGGGGTCAATGAGGCACTAAACTAGAGTAGATAGAGAAAGCCCACATGGATATGGGGCGACCATGCAGCCTGGGAATCTTGGGAGCTGTGAGTTGAACTCCTTAAAATTACAGCTATTTCAATAATACTTCTAGGGAGACTGTTTAATAACTGTTAGCCTATGTTCAAATTGCAACAATAAGATAAGTAAAAAAAACAACATATCTTACACAACAAGCAACATTTGCAATGCAAACATTTCACTTAATGTTAGGATACTTAAAATTTGAAGTTTCTTTTTGAAGTCAGTTAAGTGATTCTGATCAACCCTGCATAATCTGTGGCAAATATGATGTGGTTTTAGTGCAGCCAGACAATGATCTTACATGGCATTCTGAAGAAAAGTCTCCTTCCACTTCCATCATTGGTTTGCAGATACTTGCTATCAGTGGACCAGTCCATGTGTGTGATGAAGCTGGTGGAGCCCATGCACTCTCCCACTTTCTTATAGCGCTGCACCACACTGTAGATGTCTACGGAGTTCTCATTAGAGCCCACAGCCAGGTAAGCCCCATCAGCAGAGTACTTTAGCTCATGAATAGCCTCCTTACGGTCCTTGATGTGTACCACCTCGGTCATGTCCCTGAGGAAATTATTTTATTTTAGTTTTGCACATTACTTTTCCATAATTCATTTCAGGTATGCACTGTTTAACCTCCATCCAATCAACGGCTGATTCCTTTAACAGCATGGTATTAAAAATTTGAATAAATTATTACATACATGGGAAATAAAAATCTGTTTTAAATTCAGATGTAGTGACTGTAAACAGACTCTGCATGGCAAGACACTGTACAGGCCGACGCTACAGGTGTACAATACTGTACTGAACTCTAATAACAATATTTATATTATAAATATTTATATTTAATAGTGTCAGTTAGTAAAAAGCTTACAATTCTACAAAATCGTTTATATTTGGCTAGAGACTGTTTTAAATTCTTTGATGTGTGTATGTTTGAAGTTTGTGATTGTAGTTTTTATTACATAAAAATGTTTTTTTAGTTGTTTTTTGCCCTCAGTTCCCTAAGTTTGTACTGTGAACATGTTCAACTATTAAAACTGTTTTTGTCTTATGAAAGAATGTATAATTTTGTCATTTTAAAATAACTGAAAAAAAAACACAGATGAATTGTGTACAGTATATCTACTTACTGAATATTTCCTTAGAAATATATAAAGTCCTTAAATCTTAGTTTGAGTAATTTAAATTTAAATTGTTTAGGCTTCAGATAGTGTTCCACTTATATTTTTAGCAGTTGCTTGATGATAAATTGTAGATAAAGGAGTAATGTAGATGGCTAGCGTAATTGCCAGAGCAGCAAAAAACAAGGTAATCAGGTCGGTTTTTCAGGTTGTCCTTAAAACAAATTACTAAATGTATGTGTTATGGAAATAGGCTGTTTTGACCAAGCCAGATAATGCTATCATCGATGCCTGGAGAAAACTACTGGGACTGGGAGTTTGCTGTTACAGTTCCTTTACTTGACCTTCCAACCCTCAGGAAATCAAGGTTGTATGATGTCCACCCTGTCCAGAAGGCACTGCTGGGACTCGACCCGGGGCAAATTGCCACTGTGCCACATGGGCACATAGAGCAATTGTTTGCATATTGAAGGATTCTGTGGTATCAGCGTTACAAAGGCCAAAATTGTAACTGTATATTTTCGGAGCTTTAGCTCAGGGCACGTTATACTTAACACCGCATGACCGCTGAGTATAGCCATATGAAAAATGTGTTCCTTTTCTGATTGAGATGCACTTTTTCTGTCTCCTCCCCGATGGACTGATGTAACTCACCTGACTCTAAGCACAGTGAAGGAGCCGTCTTTCATGCCGAGAGCCAGGTGGATGCCATCAGTGCTCACCGCTGCACAGCGAATGGGCTCCTCCATGTTACAGCGTGCTATTAATGCATGGTCCACAAGGCTCCAGATCCTACACAACAGAAACTTATGAACACCTATCTAGTAACAGCTATACTATCCTTCATAAAAATCTGCAGACATCTACTGAACATAATCCTGCTTATTTTTAGGACAAAGTCAGCTTGGCACCTGACTGAGCGGTCGTCACTTCCAGTCATGGCAAGTGGTTTGGTGGGGTGAACAGCCAAGGCCCAAAGCTCACCCTCACAATGGCCCTGCATAATGAGGAAGGGCTTGTTTCTGTCATGCACAACCACCTCAAAGATCTCACTGTCCTGCGTGCCCACCAGGATGTGGTCCCCTCTCCAACATACACTGCGTACTGACAGTCCTGAAACACCACCAAAACAAAAACAATTGAAAGGCTATGAACACTTTAAAGCCAGGTATTCACTTACTCCGTTCTTGCAGACAGCAAACATGGACAAATGGAAATGACTGAACGAAACTTGAAAGCACACAGGGAGTAGACTGGGGGTTTGCTTATGAACATAAGACATCTAGAAATCTGCAGGGATGCAGATACTGGGCATAACACAGTTGAATTAAAAGTGGGATTGCTTTAACATGGTAACCTGTTGAGGTAACCCACCTCTAGAATTTTCAGCTCTAGCAACTGATGAGTCAAAGCAAATTATGTAAAAAGAACAAAAAGAGGAAAGAGCACTCATTAGCATAACGCACTGCTCATCGGCTATTCCAGTCAACCAATGATGGCATTGTATAAAAAATAAAATTATACTAATTTAAGCAATAAACCTAGTTACAGCTAATTAACAATGAATTACCTTTATATCCTTGGTCTGTTTCCCTGAGATCGATGACAGTAATTGGTTTGAAGCTCAGGTCCCACAGTCGTATGCAGCCATCCCTGCCACCAGTGGCAAAGCCCTCTTCACATGCATTCATGCTGAAAATCCCTGACTGAAAAGCACACACATCGACACACATACACACACACATAGACACACATACATACATATACACACACACCGACACACACATACAGACATGCACACACACAGACGCACATACATACACACACACACCGAAACACACATACACATACGCACATACACACACACACACACACATATGCACACACACATCCATATACACACATATACACACGCACACACACACACACAGACGCACATACATACATACATACATATACACACACACCGAAACACACATACACACACACGCACACACACACACATACACGTACACCCCACCACACACACACACACACACACACACACATACACGGACGCACAGACACACACATGAACATACACACACACACAAACACACACACATTTGGGATTTTCCATTGACATGCATAATGCTGTCCCAATACCAACACCCAACCCTAACTATAACCGTTTTTTTAAACTACTTGTATAAACTTAAACAATATTATTTTGTAATTCAGCTGTCAGAGTTATTAAAGACTCCCACATCAAGTTTACCAGCACAACACTGGAGTTAAAAAGTATCTCTGTTTACCCCATGCGCCCCTTGAATGGTCCGTATCAAGCTGATGCCCTTCCAGACATAAATGTCTCCATTCAAGGCTCCAGAGTATGTGACCTCATCCTTGGCACAGGACACACAGAGGATGGTCTGCAATTCACCTGACCTCCCAAACATACCACGTTTAGGGGTCAGAGCATTCCCACACAAGGTCCAGAACTGAAAAAGAAAGGAAAATAATGTGGTTATAATGTTGTTATAATGCAAAATACAGAAAATGAGACCATGGAAAATACAGCTTAACCCTGCTAACCAGATCTCTTGCTTTTCGAATTCCCACTATAATGTATAATAACTTTATTCAACTGCTATGCAAACAAAGAACAATGTATAGCAAATGGAAATCACTGCAATTAGATGGATCTTTGAAGATGGCAAAACTATATTGTCTGGATGTATTTCCAGGCAGTCTCCCAACATTTGGCTTTTTAAACTTTTTTTTTTTAACCAGAATGTCTATATGCATCCCAGTAACGTTGAGGCACTAAAAGCTTGCAGCACCTGGTATTCCCAGGCAGTCTCCCATCCAGGTACTGACCAGGCCCAGCTCTGCAAGGGCCTTTCCTGAAAGAGATGACGTCTAGATGGGAGCATATGTTGTTCTAGAACCTGAACATAGTTCTCTGCATTAATGGTGC